>CM074614.1:49941494-50071494 GCA_037305975.1 Chrysolophus pictus | reverse complement strand
AAATTTTAGCCATGAGGTCTGACAAATCTCTTTAGCCTACAGAACAAAGTTTTTTGTTTGTTTGTTTGTTTCAAAAGCATAGCTTTTTTTTTTTTTTTCCTATGGAGTTGGTACATTAATAAGCTACAGGACCAAGGTAAAAATGGTGTTTCATATCAGCAACATCCAGTTTGACAGTAAGTCTTGAAAATGGTACAACACTGAGAACACAGAGGATCAGATCTTCTAGAGATGTGGAGAACTGATCTTCTGTGCAGTAGGACAACATGTGCTAGGACAATGAATGCCATGAACAGCTTAACAAATCTGTCCTATCCACAGAGCAGTGATCTATGTCAGAGAGATCTGGAATTATTTTCTCATATGAGACAGGAAGACTCCCTGTAGAAATTCTTCTAGTGTCTCTGATACAGTATCTCTACCGGTATTGAAATCTTTTTATGTACCTGTCTAACTACCTTATTGTTGGTTTGTTTGCATTGTTGATCATCTGTCTGATTTTTTGCTTACACTGACAAAAAATCCAAAACACAGTAAAGGTCACATAACATATTACAAAGGTTAACAAATGTATCGACTTAGTCTTAGACAAATTTATAGAAAGTATATCCCTAGTAAAAAATAAGCTATAAAGATGAATGGAAGGTATTCAATATTGTTCTACAGTCACATACACATCATAGGAAGCAGTACAAAATGTCTAATATTTCAAAGTGAAAACATCTCTTGGTAAACATTTCCCACAAGGATATCTTATTTCTACTACAATGAGTCATTATCACAGAAAGTTCTTTTGTACAGTCAATTGATGACTTTGGCAACTTTAGCATGTTAGACAGAATTTTCATCAAGTTGGTATGCTTTACGAAAGATCATTCTATTCCCTCATGGTATTCACGAATCAATAAGAATGTTCCCTATGTCAAAGCAATATGACTACTGTTGACTAAACTATGTACTCTACATTCTGATAAAACAGAACTTCCCAGAAATTATTTTATTGCAATTGTTTATATTTTTTAAGGAAAGAGGAATAAGGTCTCAATTTTTCATTCATACTAGGCTCTATCAGGTACTCTATATCCTGTTGCTATTCAACCATTCAACTCCTCTGAGTAAAAGTCAGGTGTAATCTTCTACTGGAAATAAGATTGGAATGAAAACAAGGCGCCAGTTTCCAGAGAATATCACTGCTAATGCTAATCATATGTACACTGTTTAATTATAAGGGCATATTGAACAAAAGAGAGATTACAAACTCTGGTCTCTCTGGTGTGGAGTTTGGCTGAGCAGTTTTGTAAATTACTTGATCTTAGCCGCCTTACCTTTGTTCTCTAGAAGTCAATTTTCCTAAAAATTGGCTTTATGTCTGCACAACTGAAAGTAATGTATCATATTAACATTAGCTTTTTAATACAATGAAAACTAATTAGAAATACAGCAAATACATGCTAATCCAGATAGCAGCTTCTCATTAACAAGGTAAGATACTTCCATTATTTGTGCTCTTGCCTTCATTTCAGCTGACAATTTTTAGTAAAAGTACTTCATTCAGCTCTCCTTTCAGAAATTTATTCTAGTCCAGGTAGAAGCACTATGATTTATGCCACCTTTCCTTGACCAGATGAGGAATGAAAGCAGGAGTAATGCATCAAAGGGTCTCCTCTTTTCATTCTCACAGTAAGTCGTAATTGCTTCACAACATGATGAAAATTTCTATTAAACTTTATAGTTACAGCAACATTACTCTCAGTAGACTGCAGTGCTCTTGGTCTGTAAAAGGAGAGGCTTGCTAGGTCAGAAAAGACCATTAAGGGAAAGGGGTCTTGATTACAGAGCCACTTAGTAGTATAAGTCCTCTGGGACACTGTTATTCCTTTCACATTTTCACTATATGAAGGAGCACAAAGGGCCAAAGCTATGTTAAACTGTTCCAGCAATTTAATTCTACCAGTGGTAGCGTAGTAGAAGTTCTAAGTGTTTGACAGAGACAAAGCAATATCAAACATGGGAAACACTGATAACAATGGGAAAAGACAGAATGCTGTCAAAGGGAAAGAAAACTTACCCTTATGGTTGATCCTCTGGCATTTGCAGAACTGTACAGACTATGTAGGAAAAGAGCTAGCAGATTATGGTAGGTGATTTTTCTAGGTAGTCATTCACCTTCATATGAATTTCAAAACAGTCAGCAGTGGTGGCATTAAGTTTTAAGGAAAGGAATTCCAGATAAATGATTGATAATTGAGGTTGCTTTTTAGTAGATATTCTACACAGTTAACTATAGGATCACCAATGGACAACATGAAAAACAGATGTTGCCTGACACCAACTGCAAAAATAACCATCCTGCCCCATTCATATGCTGCTATTAAAGAAGAGTTTACAGAGATTTACAGAAAACAAAACAATGAAAAACACTGAAATTGATGTCTCTCCTTGCTGATTCCTGCTTTAAGTGGTCACCTCCTTGTCATGTAAGTGAAAGGGACTATCTGGGTATAAGTGTCTTGATATGCTATTAATGAATTAGTAAAGGGGTAAGATGAGCTGAGCAGGAGGTGGAGCTGTTTTGAAGATTTTCATCTGGTTTCCAAGGAAACCATTTTTCAGTTATTTGCCTGTTCAGCACATCTGGTTCATTTGGACTCTGGCATTTTGAGAGTGATGAATGTGTTGTGGGAAAAATGAGTGAGAAAATAGTTTAAAGAATAAATGGAATAGTAGAAACATAAAATTTGTTATGAATATACAGCTATGTTTCCCTTCTCATCTTTCTTCTCCTCCCAATTTTCAAAATAAAAAATTCTGGATAACATTTTATCTATGTTTATTTATGCCTTAGAACACAAAGAAGCCCAATTCCCCAAATTAAATTAATCAGAGTAGACACAGATAGCCAGTGTCTCTGTATATTAGTATTCCTGACACAAATAATGATCACTGATTCAAGTGTCTACTTCAGAAAATGAACGAAAAGACAAAGGAAAATGGAAATTTGAATTAAAAGCAAACAAACAAAAATAATATATTTATAAGTTTGCAGATGACATCCTGTTATTAAAAAAAAAAAAAAAAAAAACAAACCCAAACCAACATTTTGATCATCTATACATAAAGTAATAAGATAAAACAAGACTATTATTTCACCAGGTAGTGTAATATAAGAACAACACTTTTAAGTAAAGTTTGCATGACAAAAATTTGAAAAAATCTGCTCTTGTTATTGTCAGTGTTAACTTACTTTGCTTAATGCAAATCCCACTGAAATCAGTGGGAATTTTGTATGATTTTGCAACAACTTTTAGCTTAACTATCTTGTTTCACAGAATAGTACTGAATGCTTTTTAAATGCATCTCGTTTTGTGTTTAGAACACAGCAAAAGGTACAAAAGAAACAGAGCTTGAGACTATTTCTCTGTTATGGAAACTGATAAAATAGCTAAATACAATGGAAAGCTCCTGAAACAGAGAAGGACTCTTGGGAAATGTAGAGATTGGGGGCTGGTTTTTTTTTTGACAGAGTGATCACAAAATGGTAGAGTTCTCAGTTCCTGGTGAAGTTAAAAGAGGGGCCAACAAAACTGCATCCTTGGATTTTGTGAGGGCAGACTTTGAACTCTTCAGGACTCTGGTAAGGAGGGTCCCTTGTGATAGAGTTCTGAAGGATAAAGGGATTCAGGAAGGCATGTCACCCCTCAAGAAGGAAGTCTTAAAGGCTGTGAGAATCCTTCTTTATTTTCTGGCTCAAAGCTTGCTTCCTGAGGTATTTCTTGTGGTAAGACTCTGACTGATTTATTGAGGAGGCAAGTGATGGGTGTTATCACTTTGGGGACATTTGAAAGCACTTTCCTCCAGAGCTGCTTGCCTCTGGAAGAGAGTGCTCAGGAGTATTTACTGGCAGAAGATCTGGCCTGTGACTAAATAACTCCGGCTTGGCATGGGAAAATTGAGGAATGATACCATCGTGTCCTGTGAAAAACATGCAGGTGGCATCCCTGCTCCCTCTTATCTGCTGGCAAGGCCTGGAAGATAGGAACAAAGGAGTTTCTCCTGAGATCCCAGAGCCAGAAGCTGCCACTCCAAGTAGAGCTGATTTAACCACTTTGGATTTGAGCTGTCGTTCCAAAGAGAGCTGACTCGACCACTTTGGACTTATAAATAAGTTTGTACTACCACTGAAAAAGTTGTCGTAGTCAATGGAACAATGCCTGATGACCCAACATTACTGAAGACTGAGCTACAAACCACGCTGGATCCATTGTGGTGACTATCTCCCTCTTCCTTCCTATAAAGACTCCTTGCTTCTTCTTTCCTATCTTTTCTATCGCCCTCCTTCCCTTCCCCATTACTATAATTCATAATAGTGTCTGTCCTCCCCTTCCCCATCTCCCTGATTAAGATTTGTAATAAAGTGGTTGAACCAACATTTGAACTGTTGTTTCTTAATCTCATGCTGGGTATACAGATATTAAAGAACCTCCACTCTCTCCCCTATAAATTGGAGCAAGACAAAGGCCCAAGAGCAGGCTATCCCCCTGTGCCACAGGACGAGCCAACAGGGAAGAAGACCAGCATGGATAAACAAGGAACATTTTCAGAGGCTTCAGGAGGAAAAGGAAATTTACCTTATGTGGAAGAAGGGATAGGCAACGTAGGGAGAGTACAAAGAACATCTCTGTTAGGATATACGGTGAGAATATTAGAAATGCAAAAGCCCTGCTTGAACTCAACTTCCCTGTTGGAGTAAAACTCTACCTGGACTGCCACAAGTTCATGGGGCTGGATGAGATCTAACCAGTGGTGAGGGAGTTGACAGAGGTGATTACCAAGCCACTTTCCAATATCTAACAGTGTTCCTGGTCAGCTGGAGAGGTTCCAGAGGATCAGAGGCTTGCTATTATGGCTCCCATCTACAAGAATGGTTCTAAGGAGAACCTGGAGAACTACAGGCCCATCAGCCTGATCTTGGTGCTGGAGAAGGTTATGGAACAGGTCATCTTGAGTGAGATGACATCACATGTGCAGGACAGCTGGAGGATCAGGCTCAACCAGAACGGGTTCATGAAAGTCAGGTCCTGCTTGACGAACCTAATCTCCTTCTATAATCTAGTGACCCACCTGGTGACTAAGTCTACCTAGACTTCAGTGTAGAATAGTCTCCCACAGTATTCCCCTGGAGAAGGTGGCAGCCCACTGCTTGGACAAGTACACTCTTTGTTGGCTAAAGAACTGTCTGGAGGGCCGGGCCCAGACAGTGGTGGTGAATGAAGTTAAATTCAGTTGTTGATCAGCCATGAGTGGTGTTCCTCGGGGATTGGTATTGGGCCTGTTCAGTTCAATATCTTTATTGATGACCTGGATGAGAGAATTGAGTGCGTCCTCACTAAGTTTGCAGATGACACCAAGCTGAGAGGAAATGTCAATCTGTCTGCATGTAGGAAGAACCTCCAGAGGGATCTGGACAGGCTGCATGGCTGGGCTGTGGCCACTGGGATGAAGTTCAACAAGACCAAGTGTCAGGTCCTGCACTTCGACCACAACAACCCCAGGCAACCTCACAAGCTTGGGGCAGAGTGGTTGGAATCAACATTATACCTCTAGACACTGGTTGATGCTTCTATGAACATGAGCCAAGAGTGTGTCCAGGTGGTCAAGACGGCCAATGGAAGCCTGGCTATCAGAAATAGCGTTGCCAGCAGGAGCAGGGAAGCTTCTGTATGCAGCTCTGGTGAGATGACACCTTGAGTACTGTATTAAATGCTGGGACCCTCACTACAAGAAACATAACAAAGTCCTGGAGTGTGTTCAGAGAAGGGCAACAAAGCTCATGAGAGGACTGGGAGCAAGTCTTATGAAGAGTGGCTGAGAGAACTGGGATTGTTTAGTGTGGAGAAGATGAGGCTCAGGAGAGAACTTGTATTTCTGTACAAATATCTGAAAGGAAGTTGTGAGTTGGGCCATAGGAGTTGGCCTCTTCTCCCATGTAGTTAGGGATGGAATTTGAGGGAATGGCCTCAAGTTGCACCAGAGAAGATTCAGGTAGGGTGTTAGAAAAGACTTCATCTCTGAAAGACTGATCAAGCACTGGAGCAGGCTGCCCTGGGAGGTGGTGAAGTCACCATCTCTGGGGCTGTTCAAGAAAAATTTAGATGGTGTACTAAGAGACCTGGTTTAGTGGGAAATATTCGTGCTAGATTGGGTGGTTGGACTGTATGATCTGAGAAGTCTTTTCCAACTTTGATGATTCTGTTACTCTCTGATTCTGTGTTTCTGTGATTTTTTGATCTAGTCCCAACCCCCTATGATAGGCAGGGGCACCTCCCACTAGACTCAGTCATGCAAAATCCCATCAAGCTTGGTCTTGCATGTCTCCAGGGAGGGGACATCCACAACATCAGTGGGTGATGTGTTCCAGTATCTCACCACCCTCACAGTAAAGAATTTCTTCCTGATATCTAGTCTAAATCTACCTTTTTTCACTTTAAAGCCATTTCCCCTCATCCTGTCGCTACATGCCTTTATAAAAAGTCCCTCCCCAGATTTCCTGTAGCTCCCTTGTCAGGTATTGAAAGGACACCACAATGTTCCCTCAAAGCCTTTTCTTCTCTAGGTTAATAGTGCCAGTTCTCTCAGCCTTTCCTCATAGGGGAGGTGCTCCATCCTCTGATCGTCTTCATTGCCTTCTTCTGGACCCACCCCAGCATGTTGATGTCCTTCTTGTGTTGAGGGCCCCAGAACAGAACACAGTACTCCAGGCAGGGTTTCATGAGAGCAGAATAGAGGGGCAGAATCACCTCCGTCAACCTGGTCATGCTGGTCATGCTTCTCTTGATGCAACCCAGGATACGATTGGCTGTCTGGGCTCCAAACACACACTGCCAGCTCATGTTGAGTCTTTCATCAACTGACACTCCCAAAATCCTTCTCCTCAGGGCTGCTTTCAAGCCATTCTTTGCCCAACCTGTATTGCAAGATTGGAGGAAAGCTCCCTTTTACAGACTGACAGAAGTTAAGGCATAAGACACAAAAGAAAGGATTTAATGATCACTGTTCAGGATGAAGAAAACCCACATATTACATTCCCCAAATGTTTGTAATGGCTTTGATGAATGTCTTCTAGTGACCTCTGAGTTTCTGTGATCATTGGAGCACAGCTTTCTTGAGTAGCCAAATGCCATGCTTCTGTTGAGAAAACCCTTGAGGACCTAAAAACACTGAGTCCATGAGCAAAAAGATGACAGACTTCACTGCAGATATGTTTAAGTTTCCTAGAAATAAATAATCAAAACTGTGCTTGCAGGATTCTGAGTTTGGAATGGCAACTGTACCTCAGAATTACCACTAACTATGTCCTGAAATTGTTAGTTTACTACAATTATATCATCAATAGCTAGGAACATGCCCATGGAAATCAGAATGTGTAGAAAGGAACAGGTAAATTGCCATTCTGATGTTATACAACTAATGTTATGCGGTTCTTTTTTTTGCATCATCACAAAGATAAAGTAAAGTAAAATGAAAAAAAAAAAAAAGGTTGAAAAAAAAAGGATACAGAGCATAAAATGACAGAGGGATGACAGAAGGAACAGAGCTAAATAGGGAGAAATTGAAAAGACTGCAGTTTTTCCAGGGGAAGGGGAAGGCACCAACAATATATGACTAAGATTAGCAAAGTCAAGTGAAGCATAAGGTAAATACAGAATAGTTATTTGACAAATATTAGAATTAGTGGCCAAAAGAAGAAAGACATCTTTGGAGGAGATCAATTTTAAACAGATTATTTACTGTTTTATATGATCAGTAATTATTTTCACGTATTTGCTGCCACTGAAAGTTATTAAGGTAAATACCATCAGAAGGTTCATACATGGATGAGACAGATTTATGGCAATTTAGTAAATGTCAGGATAACAGAATGGACCATAAAAATCATCAGGTTCCAACACCCCTGGACTCCTTCCAACCCAGTGTGACAATGCACTCCATGCTTCTCTCCACTCAGCCTGGCTCTTATACGCAAGGACTAGTGCATAAAATGAGGTGCAAAAGACCTTGTCCTTTGCACTAATAACAATCAAGATTTCACCACCAGTACTTAGGCACTTGGTAACAGTCACCTGATTCAACAGAGCCAATTCTAAGTTGTATGATTATGCATCAGTTGTCTAACATCATAAGTAAATAGCCACCTAAGAACCCATTTGAGAGTTCTTGCAAGCAGCTGGGGTGCACCAGAATCTCCCCTTGAGTAGGGACGCAGCTCAAGGTTACTTAACATCTGCACAGAGATTCTCCTGGGACATGGTTACACTTTGTCAATAGATCCTCAATAAGTAATTTATTGTTTTTAAGCTATATCAGTTTAGCTAAGATTTGATCTTGGATTCACGGCTTAGCAAGGACCTGCTGTGCAAACCGAGAGCAAAGGTACATACAGGTTTCAGAAACAACTGTGTGTCACCTAGGAAGAACAGATGGATGCTGTCCAGACTTGCAGATTTGGGATCAGGAAAGGCCAGGCACTGACAGAAATGAACCTGGCAAGGGATGTTAAAAACAATAATAAGAAGACATTCTACAGGTACATTGTCCAGAAAAAACAGGCTAAAGTGAGTGTACCTCCTTTGGTAAATGTAAAAGGAGAACTGGCTTCAGCAGATGTAGAGAAGGCTGAGGTACTGAATGAGTTCTTTGCCTCAAACTTTATGGCAGCCAGGATTCTAATATTTCTCACGTCTCTGAATCCTGCATCCCTAAACATCTAGGTGGAGACTGGTGGAATAAATCTACCCCTACTACAAGGGCAGAGCAAGTCCAAGACTGCCTCATGAGACTGAATGCATACAAGTCCATGGGGCCAGATGATATGCAGCCCCAGGTTCTGAAGAAACTGGCTGAGGTGGTTGCCAAGCTGCTCTCCATCATATCTGAAAAGTTGTGGCTGTCAGTTGAGGTTCCTGGAGGAAGTGTCAAGACACTTCCATTTATAAGAAAGAGAGCAAAAAGAACCCGGGGAAGTACAGGCAGGCTGATGAGTCTCATCTCTGTGCCTAGGAAGATCATGGAGCAGATCCTCCTGGATGACATGCTAGATCACATGAGGAATGAGTGTGAAATCCATGGCAGCCAGCACAACTTTACCAGGGGAAGGTCATGCCTAACCAATCTGGTGGAATTCTATGATGGGGTGATGGCATTGGTGGACAAATGGAATTCAATTTATATTAATTATACTGAGTCTTAAAAAGAAAAAGAAAGAAAGGAAGGAAGGAAGGAAGGAAGGAAGGAAGGAAGGAAGGAAGGAAGGAAGGAAGGAAGGAAGGAAGGAAGGAAGGAAGGAAGGAAGGAAGGAAGGAAGGAAGGAAGGAAGGAAGGAAAGGAAAGGTGAACTGGTCTATGTAAATGTGGTTTATATCTGCTAGTTTATATCCTGAAAGCTGTAAGATGAAGACAAAAAATATTTTCTAGTGAGTTGCAGCTTTATGCATCTTCTGGAATCATTGCATTTCTGTAACACTATACATGTGGTATCAAATAAATTATTAGGCTTGTATGAGACATTGACAGAATACTGTTTGAAACTGAAGTATTCTGAAAAGAATGAGTAAAACTCTAGAATTTTCAATAAAATTCTTATAAATAAACAATGCAAACAAAACTAGGACTTATGATAGGGCTTCCACTTGCAGTGTTTGAGAGTTTTAAAATTATTTTTTATAAAGAAGACATCTCGATTTTTATTTTCCAAATAACACAAAATTTGAATATATTTCCCAACACTCTATCTAGGTGAAGTACAATAAATGTGAAAGGAAGCATTTTAGGAATTAAAAACAAAAACAAAAACAAACAAACAAACAAACAAACAAACAATGATAAAGCTAAAACCATATTTCCAGAGAAATGTTATTGGTAGCTAAATATAACTTTCTTAAAAGCAAAAAGATAAATAGCACATGCTTGCCCATGCTGCTAAGATATGAAACCAGAAGTAAACAACTGATTTAATTAATAGCATTTTACCATTTAAATCTATTATTTAGCTGTCATTTAGATGTTGGGATTTTAAGTACATTTTAACATGTAGTATTGTAGTATTGACACAAGATTGGGTTACCCTTCAGAGAACTCGATTTTTGAAAAGAAAAAAATAAAAATATTTCAGAAAGAAAAAAAAAAATAGCTTGGAGCTGGAGAATAATGCAAAGCTGGTATCAAAAAGGTTTTTTGTTCCCTTGTTTGTTTGTTTGTTTTTTACTTTGAATTTCAGACCTTCAACTCACAGTGACAGAAAGCAGAAAGTTTTGGAATTTAGATGTAGAATACATAGTTCTCATTTTGGAGTAGAAATTTGTTATGTATGAATGTGATTTGCTGGTATGCACTGTCACATTTGTTCACTTTTGATATTTTTATTCCTTTAAAATCTGTGTTTTAGGATCATGTTTGAAACTGGTATACAGATGAGAATTCACAAATGTGTTATAAAATCTTCAGTGAAGCTGAAAAAGTACATGCTTCCCATGCAATGAAACTTGTTTGTACGGTTCTTATTAAATAAGCAAATAAATAATCTAACCGTAGCTACTATCACAAGTGATATGCATGCTCTTTCATGAATGCAGAATTTTCCTTCACTTAGTAATTTTTTTTTTTTTTTTTTTTTCTAAATGAAAGGGCCTAAGAGACAGGGAGAGTGAAAATATTCTGAAGGAGTAATTGCCATCCATTCACAATGCAATAACACTTTCTCTAATATAGCATGTTTCACTGTTCTTTCTCTGTATTACAGATATGGTTGTTTTTCTTCACTTACTTTCAGCCAGAGAACTCTAAAGCAAACTATTTTCTTTAAGTTACTAAAATATCAAAGTTAAATAAGTTATAAGATATGTAGCATATCATCATTCTCCATGAACATATTAGCTCCTATCCTTTCCTTCTCTCATTGGTAAAGAAGCTTGATTTCTTAAGTCTCTGCCACAGCAGAGATCATTTGTCTATGCCTGAGTTATATGTACTAAGCACAAAGGAAAAAACTTTAGCCATTTTTCTTTTCCAAATTGTATCTATGACAGAGAATTATACAGCTAAAAGCACTCCTTAATCTTGGTTGTTTTCTTCATTTCTTACATTATATGCCCATCAAATATCTTTGCACATGTTCTGGACTCCCTTTTGTAGCTTCTGTATGGACAACAGTAAAATCCTTCCAAGGATTTGTGTACTGTTGTTTTACAATTTTTCTGTATTTCAAGAAAGCACAGATAGGTTACTTCACAGGGAAAGAATTAAAATCTAGATGAGATTTGAATCTTGGAACTCTCTTCACTGTAAGATAAATAAGATTAATTAAAAAAAAAAAAAAGTAAATGAAGGAAATAAAATAATGAGACCTTTAGTTTTTCATAATACCCAATGCTCCTAGAAAGGAGCCTAAGAAAATCCTTTATCACTCAACTAAAAACAGGGCACTTTGTTCAAATATATGACCAAAAAAAAAAAAAAAACCCCTCCAAATCCCTCAAACAAATTCCTCCTTTATAGAATTACATGTTCCTATACAGATAATTGCAAAGCAAAATCAAAAATATTTCAAAGAGATCCTACAGTGTTTTTTCAAATATTTTTCTGATTTACAGCACTTTTATTTCTGCTGCTAGCTATCCATTAATCACAAAAACATTTAGAGAGTATTGTCTGTAACACAAATTCTTTCACACAGCCAGTATTCCACAGCTATGTTATAAAGGTAGAAATTCATACCCGTAGGTCCAACTACACAGGCCAATAAACACTAGAATCAAAATGCAGTGACAATGTTGCATGAACATAGACATCTGACAGCAGCAAACATTAGCACATTTATGTAAAACTGATTTAGTTGAATATTCACTTCTACTTTTTTAAGTTTTCAGGATAAAGATAGAATTATTTGAATTGTACATGATTTGCAATTGGCATCAGTTACTGTCATTAATTGGTACTGATTATTTTATTTTATTGTGCAGTGAATAGCCTTTTTTTTTTTTTTTTTTTTCCAATATTTGCTGTTAAATGCGAATGTGAAGTGTCCACTGATTTCTCATATAAGAATAGCTTCCTCACATCTTACATCAGTTACGTTGTCAGCAGCACATAATTTGCAGGAAGTATAGATGGGTGAAAGATCCACCCACAGACAAGTGCAAAGAGAAATATATACAGACATGCAAGAGTAAGAATTTTTAACTAACAGATATCTAGAAGAAAAAGAATAAGTTTTCTATAGCCTATTCATTGGAAGGTATTACAATGCTTATCATAAGAAATCACTGATATTGATGTCAGATGCTTATCATAAGAAATCACTGTATAGATGCCAGAATTGAATTCTAGATTTTAATATACAAAATATTTTCTATCACTTCAAGTACATCCACTAGATTTTACATATGGTAATTTAGGCTACTTTTCTACGCCACTTAAAAGAAATTTTGGATAGAAGAAGTGTCAGTGTACCCAATTGGGAAAAAAAAAAAAAAATCTATTTAATTATGGTAAAAATTATTTAGTTATACAGAATATTTCCTCAAATTCCACAGACAGTTACCATAGAAGATGAAATGTAAGCACCAAACTGATTACATTTCCTTAAAAAGAACATTTTGTTTTTGGCTTGCTAAAACTAAATGTGATATCAGGCAAAAAGTCACTCTCAAGTCATATTGCTCTTGTCTTCCTCAAGAACTGCATATTTATTGATACGCTTCAAGGAACTGTCCTATCATTCTGTTAATATTGCTGGAAAAGAGGTGAATGTTGAGATGAAATGAACACAAGGCAAATAAATAAGAGATGAAATAATAATAATTAAAAAAAAAAAATCTATAAAGGCTTAAGACTTCCAGGTAAACAAAATTCCTATAAACATTACAATTCCTGACAGCTGCATGAACAAGAATCTACAATGGCAGTAGCCAATACTATGCAACACTGAACCATGCAATCTGCATCTTAGAGAAATTAAACATAGTATAATGGTTTTGCTTCCAGGCAACTATACTATTAAATTTGCTGCAGCAGATTATGACATCATCTGAAACCCCAGGATACACTTTCAAGCCAGCTATTGTGCTTATAATATGTACTGCTTTTCTGATTAGTTTTCATTTAATTCATTGCAAGGATTATATTTTTCAGTGGCTGCACATGACATGCAAAAGTATGGCTACAGAATATCTATTAGCCAAAGTAATGTCACTTGTTGAACAGCAGTGACGTTATTATAGGACAAAAGCATGCAAAGATATACAAATTACTTGTTATCACTCAGCAATACTTGAAAATACGGATAATGTCTTCTCCTGACTTCTCTTATCCAAGATATTATTTCTTTCATATGCTATGTTTTGCTGATGCATACTTCTGAAATATCTATTTTTTCAAAACCCTGCTAATGTTGAATTGCATATTAATTCATGTTGGCTCAGTGAAGAAGGAACTAATGGTCTGGGATGCAAGGTAAATAAAGGGATTGTGCACAGAAATTCAGGAGACAACCCTAGATGGAAAGTGAAAGCATGGATTTTCCCTCTTGATGAAATACGTAGGAGGGTATTCTATGATCAGGGCATCACTGCTTCGACTCCTCAAGCTTTACTTCTCTGATGGTCTGTCAAAAGTAGTTTCCACAGCATGAATATTTCAAAGTAGGTGTAGCAAACTGCAGTAAATTGAATAGTCCTGTAGTGGCAGGAGTAATGACTAACATTATTTTTATCTAAACATTTGTAAACGCTTGGCTAGTTATACAAGCAGTCATTGAATCTATTCAGGGAATAATGCAGACCATTAACGTAAAAAAAAAAAAAAAAAAAAAAGACAAAAAAACCCTCTTGTTTTGTTAAGGTTAGTACTCAGAAACTCAAAAGTGTCTAAAATGAGCAGCATCTATCTCAAAAGACTTGTCACCTTCATATATTGGTGATACCTAAGAAAATTTGTATATTTTTCCAAAGTGCACAAGTCTATATCTCTGCATACAACAATATTGATGACATATGTTTTGTGATCATACATGTACAATTTGTAACAGTTAATGACATAAAATTTCCCTTTATGTTCGTAATTAAAAGTTCAAATTAAACACTGAGCTGATTTATTCTTATGTACATATAACAACAATGTTTAATATATACATATGTGTACTATATATTAGTATCTTTGAAATACTATATTACTGTGAAGATTTAAAACCTGTTTCCAGGTAATGAAGCTCAGAATCAAAACAACTGCTTCTTCCCCTGTCCCCTACTTTTATGTGATAAAATAAGTGTTATTACAGCTTCTTTAAAAAACAGCATGTTACAAACACATTGTGTAAATAAGCAAAAATTACTTACAGGGGGTATAACAGGCAGCATTTTTTTCTGATAATATAAGGGCTATATTTTCTATATTTAATAATCTTTTCCTCTTGATTTTAGCATTTGCGTTGACCCAAATATATTTCTAAGATGATTTTTGTTTTATTTTTCTGTGGAGTTGCAGTGACCACGATCTGGTCGAGTTTGTGATTTCGAGAGAGGTGGGCCTGGTGAAGAGTGGCGTCAGGACCCTGAACTTTGGGAGAGCAAACTTTAAGCTGTTCAATGGACTGTTGGCCGAGATCCCCTGGGATGCTGTCTTTAAGAACAAAAATGCTGAGGAGAGCTGGTTACTCTTCAAGGATGCCTTCCTAAGAGCGCAAGAACTCTCTGTCCCTCTGAACAAGAAAGCAGGCAGAGGAGGGAGGAAGCCGGCGTGGCTCGGTAAGGACCTGCTGAGAGTGCTGAGGGCAAAGAAAGGTGCGTACAAACTCTGGAAACAAGGGCGTGCCACCTGGGAAGAATACAGGGATGTCGTCCGGACTTGCAGAAGTGGGATCAGGAAAGCCAAGGCGCAGGTGGAACTGAACTTGGCAAGGGACGTGAAAAACAACAGGAAGACTTTCTATAGGTACATTGGCCAGAAGAGACAGGCCAAAGTGACTGTACCTCCTTTGGTAAATATAAAAGGAGAACTGGCTTCAACGGATGGAGAGAAGGCTGAGGTACTGAATGAGTTCTTTGCCTCGGTCTTCACTGGCGGCCAGGACTCCAGTACTTCTCCCGTCCCTGAGCCCTGCATCCCTACACCTCCGGGTGGGGACTGGGATGGTAAATCCCCTCCCGCTGTGAGGACAGAGCAGGTCCGAGACCGCCTCATGCGACTGAATGTGTACAAGTCTATGGGGCCGGATGGCGTGCATCCCAGGGTTCTGAAGGAGCTGGCTGAGGTGGTTGCTGAGCCACTCTCCATCATATTTGGAAAGTCGTGGCTGTCAGGTGTGGTCCCAGATGACTGGAGGAAGGGTCACGTCACTCCCATTTACAAGAAAGGGAGCAAGGAGGACCCTGGGAACTACAGGCCAGTGAGTCTCACCTCTGTGCCTGGGAAGATCATGGAACAGATCATCCTGGATTACATGCTTGATCACATGAGGAAAGGGCATGTGATCCATGACAGCCAGCACGGCTTCACCAGAGGAAGGTCATACTTGACCAATCTGGTGGCATTTTATGATGGAGTGACAACATCGGTGGACAAGGGAAAGGCAACCGATGTCATTTACCTGGACTTGAGCAAGGCCTTTGACATGGTCCCCCGCCACATCCTTATCTCCAAATTGGAGGGATGTGGATTTGATGGGTGGACCACTCGATGGATAAGAAACTGGTTGAAAGGCCGCAGACAGAGGGTGGTCATCAATGGCTCTATGTCCAGGTGGAGGCCGGTAACGAGTGGCGTCCCCCAGGGGTCTGTCTTGGGACCGCTGCTCTTTAACATCTTTATCAATGACATCGATGATGGAATTGAGTGCACCCTCGGTAAGTTTGCTGATGACACCAAGCTGAGTGGTGTGGTTGACACGGTTGAAGGAAGAGATGCCATTCAGAGGGACCTCGAGAGGCTAGAAAGGTGGGCCCAGGTGAACCTGATGAGGTTCAACACAGCAAAGTGCAGAGTTTTGCACTTGGGCCGGAGGAATCCCAGGCATCCATACAGACTGGGAGGAGCGGTCCTTGAGAGCAGCCCTGTGGAGAAGGACCTGGGGGTCCTGATAGATGAAAAACTTAATATGAGCCAGCAGTGTGCCCTTGCAGCTCGGAAGGCAAATGATATCCTGGGCTCCATCAAGAGAGGGGTAGCCAGCAGGGACAGGGAGGTGATTGTTCCCCTCTACTCTGCTCTTGTGAGGCCCCACCTGGAGTACTGCGTCCAAGTCTGGAGCCCGCAGTACAAGAAAGACAGGGAGCTGTTGGAGAGGGTCCAGAGGAGGGCCACAAAGATGATCAGGGGACTGGAGTACCTCCCCTATGAGGACAGGCTGAAGGAGCTGGGCTTGTTCAGCCTGGAGAAAAGAAGGCTGCGGGGTGACCTCATTGCAGCCTTTCAGTACCTAAAGGGAGCCTACAATTAGGAGGGGAATCAACTCTTTGAAAGGGTGAGTGACAGCAGGACAAGGGGAAATGGTTTTAAGTTGAGGGAAGGGAGATTTAGGTTGGACGCCAGAGGGTAATTCCTTACAGAGAGAGTGGTGAGGCACTGGAACAGACTGCCCAGAGAGGTTGTGGATGCTCTATCCCTGGAAGTGTTCAAGGCCAGATTGGATGGGGCCCTGGGCAGCCTGGTCTAGCATTCGGTGGGATGATTGGTGGCCCTGCATGTGGCAGGGGGGTTGGAGATTCATGATCCTTGAGGTCCCTTCCAACCCTGGCAATTCTGTGATTCTGTGAGTTTCAGGGCGACTTTATCCTGAAAAATCTGATAAAACTTGTTCACTGGTAGATTATATTTATGATATAAATTTATATTATAATATTTATGATTATATTGCCTCAACTAAATGTGTAATTTCTTAAGTAGGTAACAACAGTTACAGGTGTTTTTTGTTTGTTTATTTTACATGTATATATATATACCAGCTCTTGGATTCACTTAGGACTAAAGGAGAAAGAAATTTTCTGAATATGGTTGTAAATATAGGCTACAGATTTTCCATGTTATTTCTGACTGGCAGAGCTGCTTCTTAATAAATAATTACTGTTTTCAGTGTCAGAAGTCTATAGACCCAGACATTATCAGCATAAAACAAGTTTAGCAAAAGTTGGTCTCTTTTTCTTTCATGTGTTTGATCAGACTCAATGTCTTCATCTGATTAATCAGCTAGATAAATGTAGATATATTTCCCTCCCTCAGTGCTCACTGTCAGAGTATTTTATCAAACGTGCCCTGTCATTTGTCACTGAACAGGTAGCAGGTCATTCTGTCAATAGTTTGTCTTTTGCACATAGTATTCTGAGAATAAAGAAACCTTCAAATTTAGCCATAGACTGATGGCAATTTGCAATCACACTCACCAGTGTGATTGTTTGCTCTTGTGAAAGATTTCTGTCACATATTCATAATGTTTTTTCAAGTTAACAGCAGTAACATGGACGTAAGCAGATGTATCTACAACCTGTGTGCCTGAGATTCTATGTTATTAAGGTGTTGACTTCTACTGATAGTGTTAAGAAATCACTCCTGCTAAGTTCTCAACTACTGTTAACTTTACTTATTGACTCACAGACATGCCTCTACATCATATATTCAGGAGAATGGTTCTTTCAGGTAGAAATATCCTGAAGATATGCTCTAGGAAATTTAAATATTTAAACTATAGATAGCCTAACAAAAACCTTACCCTTTAGTACCCACTGGATCTTCAGCATTAACTGTCATGCTTTGCAAATCCAGTCCTGCTGCATTGTACTACTTGGTTAAAAAGATATGAACTAAATTTTCCTGCAAAAAGAAAGATAAATTGATCTCTATATTGAATTACCTATACTACATTGCGGTTGATGATTCAAGCAATTCATAAGATCTGTATGTGCAGCTTGTGACAGAAGGTCAGGTTCCTAAAGCTCCAGAAATGAGTTTGCACAGGAGGTGGTGCAGGGAGGGCAGGAGGTGAGCCACTTTATTCTGGAAACTGCAAGAAACAGCCTTTTACTGAAACAAAAAATGATCTGCAATGGCCAGGATGAAGCTGACACACGGAAAAAAGGAACAAAACCACTCCAGCCAGACACATGCACCCAAAGAAACCTGATGAAAGAGCTACCCAAACTTTTGGCTGCTGGGAATTCAAGAATCTGGAAGTCACTCTAGGTACTGAAGGCAAAGGTGGCTGTCTCACATGAAAGCATGCCTAGCTCGATTAAACTGTCAAGCAAGTTGCCAGGCGTGGGAGAAAACTGTCAGCTTAATATCCATGAACTGGAGAGAGAAATTATTCCAAATAAATGTAACAATGTTCAACAAGTCCAATTGCAGGGTGCTATGCATGTGTTAGGGAAATGCTAGACATATGTACAAACTATGAGAAGAAATCACTGAGAACAGCCTTGCTGGGAAGGACTCGGGTGTTCTCGTATTTGAAAACAAAAGATGTGAGCCAACAGTTAGCACTTGCAGCCCGGAAAGCCAACGGTATGCTGGTCTCCATAAAGAGCGGTGACGAACAGGGCAAGGCAGGTAACTGTTGCCTTCTACTTCGAGTTTGTGAAGCTTTACTTTGAGTACTGTGTCCAGCTCTTGGGCCTCCAGTAAAAGAAAGATCTTCAGCTTTTGAAGTGAGTCCAGGGAAGGGCCAAAAAGGGGATCAGAGGGCTGCATCTATGAAAATTCTGAAGGAGCTGTACTTGTTCAATCTGGATAAGAGAGATCTCCAGGAAAACTTTTCTGAAATGTTTCACTATTTTAAAGGTACCTTATAAACAAGATAAAGACTAGCTTTTTACACAGTCTGATAGTGATAGGGCAAGGCATCAAATGAAAACAGGAAATACTTAGATTAGATTTCAGGAGGAAATTTTGTACTCAAATGGTGATGAACCAGAGGAACATTACCCAGAGAAGTTGTGGATGCCCCTTCTCTGGAGGTATTCAAGGCCAGGTTGCCTGGGTAACCTGATTTAGAGGATGGTAATTCTTTGTATGTCGGGGGAGCTGGATCAAGACTGTCTTTAAGGTGCTTTTCAAATCAAGCTATTTTATGACTCTCTGATTCTGTTTTTTGTTTGTTTGTTTGTTTGTTTTTCAGCTACTACTGTTATCTAATTGCAGCTAATACATCCATTCTTGTACTATGATTCACAAGCTGTATATAGTTTGCACATAGACATAAACATAACATTTGTAGAAAGGCATGTGATTCAGAAAAACAGAGGCTGTTGCAATCATGGCAACAAAATCACTGATGAGACTGTTATTCTTTATCTGAATTATATCAAAATTAAACAGAATTAACACATAAATTCCATGAACAAATATGAAATTCATGACTGTTCCACCCTTACCATTTGTTCATCCATATTTCTATATAGTACCAAATTCCCAGTTTCTAAGACACTTAATAACAGTAATAATAATAAATCTATCCAAGAAGAGGAAAAATAATTCCATTGATTCAGTGTGCTGTAAGACAGGTAGCAGCTTTGTAGCCTATCGCATAAACACAACTAGTCACTGAAAATTGTCTTATCATTAAAAGAGAAAAACATTGATAAGAGACTGTTATAGTCCATAAAGTTGCTCTTAAGAGGGCTGAAAAGAGGTCCAAAAGCAGAGAAATATAAACATAGCAAACAGTGGTGTAAGAGATTATTCTTTTACATCATTGTCTCAAAGCTTGCTGGGGACACAGATGAACAAGTCCAAGCAAGTCCCAGCCAATGGTTGAGAAATCCTTTCTCTGGGGAACACTGATGGACAAGTCCTAAGCAAGGGTTGCAAAATCCTTTGTCTGAGGGACATAGATGGACAAGGCCAGGGGCAATGAGAGAGAGATAAGCTGAAGCTTAATGGCTGTGAAGCACTCTTTAGTGTGGGCTTACCTCAAGGAAGATGGCCATCTCAGGAGGTGCTGCCCATGACTCTTACCCAAGCACCCAGGAATGCCATGCTGGCAGAAGAAGAAGGATAAAAAGGACCTACAACCATGAGGTTTAGGTTTTCTGGCAACAGATTCCTCATGAAGAAGAGGTTTCTGACATGAGAAGCCTCACGACCTGCCTCCCTCCCTCCTGGACTTGCTTTGCGCTTTACCTGCATGCTGAAGAAGAACAAAGGTGTCTATGATCGGATTCCTCACTACGGAATTCCTGCATGCTGACGGACTCTCCTGGGCCTGCTACCTGAGTCCTACCAATTCCTCCCGGATTGGCTCTGCAACTTCTTCCTGCTACCTGCTTGCTGTCAAAGGTCTGCCACACTGCTGCTGCTCTCCCCCTGCTGCTTTTGCCCTCAAAACAGTGTAAAACAGGACCGCTGCTGGATCCTGGTAGTGACTATCCCCGTTTTAAGCAATTCTTGCTCCTTTCCTATCTTTTCTATCACCCTCCTTCCCTTTCCCATCACCCTAATTTGTAATAGTCACCATCCTTCCCTTCCCTGTCTCCCTGATTAGAATTTATAATAAACTGGTTGGACCAACATTTGAACCGTTGTTTCTTAATCTCATGCCGGGTATGTTATATTAAAAGAACCTCCTCTCTCTCCTATAAATTGGAGCAAGACAAGTGGTCATAAGCAAAGCTCAAATATACGATCTTTTTTTGCCCTAAGACTCCTAGTAATTTTCCTCCCTCAGTGGAAGTGATACAGCACACTAATTCTATGATTTTTTTTTTCCCCTTATTTCACTTGGTTTTTATAGCCTTTGATATTGGAATTGATGTTTGCTAAAGCAAGTGAGTTGATTAATAGGTATTTTATATATCTGGTATTTCCTTATGAAAGAATGGTGAACTTATTTCAATTATCATATCACCAGTGAAGATGCAATCTGTTCAAAATGGCTGTTTACGAATGGCTGCTTTGGGTAATGGCTGTTTTCTTAATGTGAGAAATAAAATATAATATTATTAAACAGAGATATGCAGAAAGATGTGTCAACTTATCTATCTTCTTGATGTTTATAGGCTTAATTTTTTATAATGTTTATTTTATTTTGTGGGGCCAAGCATTAAAGTATCATTCATATGAAAGGATCTAATTTCTTCTATTTTTTTGTTTTAATGTCTTCAAATATTAACATCCACAAACTCATGTGCAATCAGTACAGAAAACCTTTGGTAGTAACTCTATCAATTCTGTTTAGGCAAATGTGTTAAAATGAGAGAGATAATGAACCAAGGATGTGCTTTTATTTATTTGTTTGTTTGTTTAGATGAGATATGAAAGATTTTATGCAAAAGGCTAAAGCTTTTTTATCTACTATTTTATTTTATTTTATTTTATTTTATTTTATTTTATTTTATTTGAACAAACCATCTGTAAAAGTTTTCAAAATATTGCCTGATAGATAATCTCATAATAACTTGTAGGTGGGAAGGCAAGAAGTACATGTGTAAGACGGTACAGATGAAAGGGAAGACATTAACTGTGTGAAGATTTTGCACATGAAATAATCAGCATGTATCTTAGATACATCAAATAATGTCAGAAAACACTGCAACACAAATTTATCATTAAAAAAAAAAAAAAGAAAAGCAAAAACAAAAATACTATTTTTGGAAGCAGAAACTATCATATAATACCTTTCTAGGGCTCATTAAATAATATTTTTATGGCTAAATATAGCAGAACACTTTCATAAATGATTTATGCTTTTTTCTATTTCAGATACTCAAATATTTAATTCTATAATACGAAGATTTTTGTTTCCATTAAAAGAATTTTGGTGAACATGAGAGAAAAACATATTTCTTCAAATCATAAAAGAGTGCTGAAAATATGAAGTCTTGTAGGAATGTTAGGAGCTTTAAAAATTAAAGAAAAAAGATGAATACACAATTTCCAACTGTAGATACTCCTGCTGAGTGGAAATTTCTTGCAACTGCCAGTACAGACTCCAGTATTTCTGAGCAGACTAGATCATATTTAAAAAATATCAAAAGGGAATGCTTCCTTTATTATCTTCCTTCTGATCCAGAAAAATTAAGTAGATCAAGTAGTTTAATACCCCTGAGTATTTTCACCAGGGCAGTTCATAAATCTTGCATTCTACCACTGATTTCTCATTTTTTAGAGCAATTGGCAGCTTTTACCAACTGTAGCTCCTTGGAGTAAATATAGTTGTAGTTCTGTAACTGCTTTGATATTATCCCTCACATAACTTATTTGATTTCTCACCAAGAAACTTTATAATAAAGAATTTTATTTCATAGCCCAAGCACTTTAATATAAAGAATTAGTTGAGGATTTTTCATGAAGGACTGTAATTCTAGTTACCTAAGATTACATAGTCTGAAAAAAATACAAAACAACAACAACAACAATAAACAAACAAAAACAAACAACAACAACAACAAACTCACACCAAGTAACTCTGAATTCTGCCTTTGAAAGTCTTAGATTTAGTTCCAGTTCCGCAAATTATTCCATAGTTATAATGTGCCAGTTTTATTTATATAGCCCCACTTACTACATAAATGTTGTCCTGAACTGCAGTGTCTCCAGATAGAAAGGTTTTCTAAAATGATATCCTTTTTACTGAGGTTTTTTTGTTGTTGTTGTTATTGTTTCATTTTTTAAATACAAAATGAATGAGATTTTTGTTTGCATAGCCAAACATGCTGGAAGGGCAAAGAAGGAAGATAAATAAGACCATTTAAAAACAAGTGGTGAATTGAATTCATTAAACTTACTGGTTGAAATAATTTAATGAAGAAAAATACTAATTACATTATTAAAATCTAGATTGCAAGTTGTAATTAAAAAGACAGTTGCTATGCAACAAAAAGTATTTTTGTGATAGAGTGCATGAGTATATTTTTTTAAGTATTCTGATGCTCTGTTTTGACCTTTTTCAGTCACACACCTGCCCGGATTATCTATACAAATACATTTTTTTTTTAGAATGATAACTTTAAAGATACATACAGAATTAATAAAAAATATAAAAAGCTTTATTAAATTCAGTTAATGAATTTTATCATGTTTAAAAGGAAAGTAAGGAATTTACGAGATAAAAGCAAATACAGATATAGATGTATATGTATATCATCATGTATATGATCTATATTCTGGTACATTATCAGCTCAAAAGGATTAACACAGGGACTGATCCTATAAGACATGATAACATCAATTTTCTTACTGTAGTGTATGAGCTAACCTTGCCCCATCCTGATGGTCTTAAATTGTGAAATCCCTTAATTTTATCAAAAAACACAAATAGCTGTTGGCTATCATGACTCGGAGCAACTTTTAATTGGAAAACTGATGTGTAATTTTGCTTGTCCTTGTGTACCTAGACTAAGATACATTAGCTTAATTTCTACTAGAATTTCAAATTTTACGCAAGATCTCCACTGTGATCATCTGATACTGATAAAACAGGGAGGGGTACAGTTAATCATTGACAACAAAATTTTATGTCATGATATATATATATATTTTAAAAGAGGCATATGCATATCCAGCATACGGTATATACAGTCCTCCAGTATATTCTCTACAGCTGGAAAATAACAAAATCTATTGGCTCAGTGTGCTGTGAAAATGGGAGGGAGATCTAGTTTGCTGGATCTGAAGCTCTACTCATGGTTACGGCACAGTTTTGACAATCTGGTATTTCTCTGCTGTGAGACAGTCCTAACTGTATCCTTCATTTCTTAGTCATATGAACATCCTGAACATTGTTTGCATTAGTTCCCATTAGTCCTGCATTTAAATCACTATTACCATGAAAATGCAGGAAATTTGAACAGGATCTATCTGACTAACTTCTCACCAATGCTGTATCACATTGTTATTCTGTTCCCAGGCACAAAGAATTTGCTCTCTGTTCCTCTATAATGACCTATGAGCAGAAAGGCATATAAGAATTTATACACCACTATATAATTATAGTAATAATCTAGGCAGAAATGCTGTTAAAAATAGATTTCTTCTTTTTCCTTTCCAGAAATAAACATTGTTAGAAAGATTTAATCCTTTAACAATACACTGGAATTGAAATTTACTTTTGTTTGGGATTGTTTTCTGAAATGAAGTGAAAAATTATTTTTTACAAAATGGTATCAGATTAATGTCCTGGATGACAGACTGTGCTTATCATAATTCAATCTGCTCACTAAAAAACAAATTCATGTATTTTAGTAAAGAAGAGATCTATCATTGGAAAAAAAAAAAAAAAAAAAAAAAAAAAAAACAAAAACCTAACAATATTCTTGCACTTATCCTACACTTACATGTTTTTATTTATCTTATAATTCTTAATAATTATTCTTAAGAATAGCCACAACAGAAATATTTTGATACATTATAGTTTTTTATTATTATTATTATTTATTACTGAAAGAAGAGCATAAAACAGCGCTGAGATTGTTCAGCTCCCTGTAAAATGGGTAAATAAAAGTACAGTTGATTTTCTCTACTATAAGCTGTTAAATATGCATTTCTATTAAAGTATATTCAAAAAGTTTTACAGCATCTGAATCATATCAGAGGAAATGTTGATGTCTAGAATAGCAACAGTACATGAAGTATTTTCACAACATGGAAGTTGTGCATAAAAGAATTCTTGGGATATGAAATAATAATAATAATTTAAAAAAACCTGTAAAATACATATCTCACTCAAATAAGCGAACTGTGAAAAACAATAGGTTGATAAAAAAGGCCAAAATTACATCAAGAACAACAACAAAAATTATAAATGAGGAAAACAGACATTTTTTGTCTATGTTAACCATTGCTTCTGTAATTGCCCCTGACTATCTTCTATCTAGTATTTAAATCTACAGCAAGCTTTTATCAGCATAGTAAGCTTGTTCTAAATATTTGACATATTGCAGAATGTAATCTAGATCGCATAATTCCACAAAGTCATAATCATATCCTGAAGACATGAAGTTACACAACAGAAGTTAAATATTATGAATATTGTCTAGCTTTGTTTTAAGTGAGTTATTGATGGGGTAATATTATTTAGTATAGTAAAGCACTCCAAATTATTACCACAGTACCACAGTTAAATTTTTACTTTGAAATGTGTGTTAAAAAATCTATTTTTCTTCAATTCCACTGAAACAAAATGAATTCCTCAACACTGTGATGTAAATCAATAAGGGTTTCCAGCACTGAAAATGATCTCAATTATACTTAGGGTGTAATTTGAGATAAACACTGTTTTGCTGCAAATTTGTCTAGATAAAACAGGTTCAGCACCACCATTAGCCTGTAGTACCACCTTCTATCCAGTTTTGGTTTATAGAAAAAAACATGTCTGCAAGACAAAAGTGAGTTCAGTTTCTCACTCATTACAACTGCTTAGAGACTTTCTGTCAGCATGAGACCCAGATCTTTCTTAAAAACAACATACAGAAAATTTTCAAATATTGCATCATGCTTCGGAATTATTGGCAAACCAAGAAACATAATCTTCTATTTCTATGAAAACATTTTATTGAACAAACTACTTGCAAGAAGTGGATCATAAAAATTCACTGTAAACCATCATAGTGAATTAACTACTAGATAAAAACCATAAGAGGACTCATAAATAAGCTAGTTGAATGAAGAAAATTAATTTCCTACCTCAACTTTTTGAATTCCCACTCCTGTTAAAAAAAAAAAAAGAAAGAAAGAAAATATAGCAGATTTCTGAGAAGGAAGCATTTGTTTAGCAAATATTTCACTTACAGCAACCCAACGAATTTGAGAATAAGGAAAATTAGATCAACTAAAAGCTTTCCTTTATATCAATAGAATGAAGGAAAACACAGTATTTATATTCCTGCACACAGTCTCAATCTGCAATAAGTCTTTGTAACTTATTAAAGCGTCTTTGATGGCACCTGCCACACACAGAATGAGGCATATTTTTTCCACCAGTGGGAAGAGAACATAGGAAAATCTGTGATCCTGTTTAAAAAATACACGTTTTAGTCTAAACATACTTCAATATGGTCACCTGCATGTAGTCTTTTCCTATTACTAAAACAACTAATGATCTCCAGTTCCAAGATTCTTTGAATTCTGATATTATTTTGGACCTTATTTCTACTGTTATGCTCACTGTACAGTAAACATTTTGCAAATGCTATGCCTATTGGAAAAATTAGAAGCAATGGTCAGGAAAGAGAAATTGTAAAATATAATTTTTAACAATATTTTTGGAAGCTAAATTTATTTACTATGAAGTACAATTTCATGAGATTTTTTTTAAAAAAAGATTTAAATTTAGTTAGCCATGGTAAAATTTCTGACCTATTTATCGCACAAAACATTCTATTGCCTTAAGAAGCTTACAATCTCATATTTAATTACATCCTAATGAAGTAATAAGAAATGATGAAGAAAAGATAAGGAAAGTTGTAAGGCAAGGGTAATTTTTGAACATAGAAAAAAAAGTATATACAAAGTAAAATTTAGTCCTCTTTGTTTTGGTGACATCAGACTCAATCAGACATCAGAACATCCATATCAAATTGTATCTTTAAAACCAGATCTTATACCATAGTTTGCAGCAAGTGGTTGTAATTTTATCCACTGTGAAACAGTGCCCTCAGAAGGTCTGGAGGAGGCTCAGACTTCCACTGAAAGCTACTGCATGTTTACATTTAAATAAAACAGATGAAGACTATCCTCATTCCTATTAATAACTCTGCAGGAAATCAACAAAAAAAATCCTTTCCCTTTCTATGTTCTCACTGACTCACTTCAACTTGAGGTGTAATAATGTCAGAAAAATCATCAAAGCTCAAGAAAAGGAGAAAGACTGTGAGACGATAATTCATATTTTTGATGGAATCTGTGCTAATCTTGCCTTCTTGAAAATCTTAATCTCGTTATGTCTATTCAAATTGTTATTAGACTCAATGTAACATATAACCACCTAATATGAACTCTCAAGAGTATTTTACTGAGTCTTTGGGATTTTTCTGCATTTGATTAACTGTTTTAGAAATGCATTTAATAGTCTTTAAAAACACTCCTTTCACATGTGGCTGAGAATTTAGCTGAATATTTGGGTAAAATAAGCGAAATAAAATTCTACTAATTTCGTAATTCCTTTAGTACTTTCTTTGTTGCATTCTTCTAGTTTTGTTCCAAATTCAGATTGTGTTATTTATATTCACCATTGGTAAGCTTATTTTTGTTAACTTGAACTGTAGATTTTGCAAATTTATTTATTTATTTATTTATTTATTTATTTATTTATTTATTTATTTATTTAGTTGTTTGTTTGTTTGTTTGCTAGCTTGCTTGCTTTACTCTTTATATGTCCAGAACCGGGGGGAGTTCCTATGGAGAAATTATTTTTGTGGAATGTGGTATGCACATTTTGCTGATCATCATTCATCATTGAAACTGTATCATAATACAACAGTGTTAGTAAGACCTCAGAAGAAATTACTATTACAAAGAAGCAACAAAATCATCTAGCTCATTACCATCCTGTGTACTGATCCCATTGATTCCTAATATAAGAATGACAAGGTTCCAACAGTATTGCTGAAAAGTTAAAAAGCTGCAGCAAAGTCACTCACTCACTCACTCACTCACTCACTCACTCACTCACTCACTCATTCACAATCACCTAACTAAAATTAAGTCAGTAGCAGGCTAGTGACACTTTGGAGATAGCTCAGTAACTGCCTTCTAGGTCTCATACAGGAGGACACAGGAAGACACAATAATTATCTTTGTAGTGGTACATATAAATTATTAAAAACTCATTGAAATATTATATAAAGAGGCATATTTAGGGTGTTGGGGTTTTTTTTGTTTGTTTGTTTGCTTTTTTTTTTTTTTTCCTTTTTTTCCCTGTTAAGGAAAAGTTTCAAACTACCAAGATTGAAAAATGCTCTATTTAGCAAGTCAGGTTTCTTCCATCTTTCCTTTCTCCCTCCAGCACATATTTTAATCTTGATTTATGCTAATACAGACCAGACTTTAGATCTTCTCTAATGCAGAATCATACTTCATTTTTACTTAGATTAGCCAGGAAATCATTGGTAGAAAAGTGAAGAAATCATGTCTAATTCCAAATTAATGTTTATTTATTTCTATCTCTTATCAAATATAGTTCTATTCTTGGTCAGAGTTCCACAGAAATGTTCTTCCGGTTCTTTAAATTACTGAAATAATTTCAGAAGAAAACTTTCTTAACCAGGTACAATTTTAATACTTTGCTTACTCTGTTGTTGAAATATTGACAATCAAAGATTAATTGTTTACAATATTGGATTAAGATTCTGAAAATTATTTTTTTTAAAGATTGAGATTACAAAAGCTTTAAGATAATGAAGGCACATATTATCTCATCTTGCATACTGCCTACCTTCAGTTCAATATTTGGATCACAAAACTAGCAAACTCTTCTGCTTAATGAGGTTTAGTATTATTAAATAATGTAAATATTGTGGTTATCTAAGGAGCTATAAAAACTTCTGACATACTGATTCTACACCATCATTTTGTACTTACATTTGAATCTGTGTTTACAGTATCAGTTTCCTGCATGAATTAATGTATCCATAATATTTATAGTCTTGTAACAATTATCAGGATTGCAGTGAAACTTAAAGAGGTGGATATTATTAACCATAGTAATTTTACATAAGTAATTATTTGGGAAAGTGCTCAATCATTATTTTCTTTTGCCACAGTTAAACGACAAAGAATTTTTTTTATTACTTAACTCACTCTCTCCATCCAAGAAGAGAAATCGGTATGTTAATGCAGTGAGTTTAAATCCATGTATTTATTTTTTTTTATGCATTTATGCATTTATTTATTGATATTGAGATGGAAGTTGTTAATGAGATAATGGAATACATGGAATACATTGGGAGATTTTAGAATATTGTAGTAAAAAGATAAATAGCACAGATTGTGTATTGTATGTTTTTAGATATTTCCTGCCCTCTTCATCAATCAGTAGATTTTAATAGGGTGTTACGTCATCTAAGCTCTATTATTTTGTTCAAGTTTCATTCAAGTGACTCATAGTCAGGCTTAGTTGAGCCTATCAGTTACCAATTTCCTTTTCTCTATGGAAAACTCTGTTGGCCACAGTATCGTCATGTATAGCCTTATAGACTTTGTTGGATTAGCCTGGATAACTTCTGAATTTACACGTTTGCTGCCAGGAAGTTTTACTTCTCAATCACATTACAAACACACATGTAAACACTACTAATATCCCTCCAACTGTTATCAAAGAGTGAATTTAAGATCACCTTTTGAGATGGAATGTCTATGGGGTCTGAAGATATGTATTTAGGGGCCATAAAATAACTGGATGATGTAGTTTCCAAGACACATTTTCAAAAAGTCATGGATGTTAGATGTGCTGGGTGAGAGGTAAAAAAGGAAAAAATCACTCCTATTTTTAAGAAAGAGAGATAGGAATGTCTGTGTACTACAGGCCACGGAATCACACTTTTGTGCTTGAAAAGATCATGGAAAAGATCCTCCTGGAAGACATATTAAGGAACATGCAAGACACACAAATGATCTGAGACAGCCAACATGGTTTCACCAGGGGCAGATTGTGCCTGACAGTCTTGTGGCCATCTAGGATGGAGCGATACCATCAGCAGACAAAGGAGGAGCAATTAATATCTTCTATCTGGAATTCTGCAAAGCCTTTGATATGGTCTTACACCACATTATTTTCTATAAATTGGAAATATATGAATTTGAATGGTGGACTATTCATTGGTAAAGAAGTCAGTTAGATGATGGCAGCCAGAGGATTGCAGTCAATGGATCTATGTCCAGGTGGAGGCTCGTGATGAGTGCTGTCCATCAAAGGTCAATCTTGGGACCAGTGCTCTTCAACATCTATAGCAATGCCCTTGTTAGCGGAGTTGAGTACAATCTCAGAAAGTTTTAGATGATACCAAGCTGAGTGGTCTGGTTGACACAGAAGGAAGAGATGCTATTTAAAAGGTCTTGGACAAGCTTGAGATGTGGTTACACATGAATGTAACAGTGTTCAACAAGTCCAAGTGGAAGGTGCTGCATGTGAGTTAGGACAATGGTAGATGTGTGTAGACTGGAAGAAGACCTCATTGAGAGCACTGATAGACAAAGAGTTTGAGATGAGCCAGCATTATGTACTTGCAGCCCAGAAGCCCAACTGTTTTCTGACCTGCATCAGAAGAGGGGTGGCCTGCAGGTCAGGGAAATTATTGTTCCCTTCTACTCTATCCTCATGAAAACCCATCTAGAGTACTGCTGCTAGGCTTGGGTCCCCATGACAAGAAACTTATAGAACTGTTGGATCAGGTCAAGAGAAAGACCGTGGAGATGATTAGAGGTCTGGAGCATCTCTCTTACGAAGAAAGGCTGAGGCAGAGGGACTCATTCAGTTTAGAGAAGGCTTTGGGGACACCTCATCGCTGCCTTCCATTGTCCAAGGCATGCATATAAACAAGATAAATACCAACTTTTTACACAGCTCAATAGTGATAGCACAAGGAGGAATGGTTTTAAACAAAAACAGAAGAGATTTATATTACATATTGAGAGGACACTTTTCACTCAGGAGGAGTGAAGCACTGGATCAGGTTGCCCAGAGGGGCTGTGGATGACGTGTCCTTTGCCAGGGTGTACGGGGCCTTGGACAACCCAATCTCATAAGTGGCAAAGAGGTTTGGACCTAGATGATTATTAATGCCCTTTCCAACATTGCTGAGAAGTTTAACATAATGAGGGAAAAATCATCATATGGTTAATCATTTGGAAATTAATAGTTCTTGGTGTGTGTTTTTAGTTTCTTCTTTTCATTTCTGTGTGTGTGTGTGTGTGTGTATGTTTTGTTTTCAGAGGGGATGCTGGTTGATTTTTGTTGGATTTTTATTGTTGTTCTTTGATTTTTCTAATCAAGTATAAAAGTTATTAAAGAGGTTCATTTTGTCTAATGTTCAACTAACTAAAACGGTTTCAGGTGTAATCTGACCTATTTGTAGAATGGGAAACTTTTATAGTCAGTGGCTAAGAAATAAGGAAATAGAGTAGCAATATTTTTTTTTTTATTATTATTGATCCACCGTTTTAATATTTAAGATGTCAGATATAAATAACTTCCACATTTGGAGAACTGCCAATGTTCATGAATTACAATATCTAGGTCACTGCCTACTTAAAATATTAATATCTTCTAGCTAATGTTAAAATCTGAGTCAGACTTTCAACTACCTGCTATGTTGAGATATTTTTGGTATGACATATGTATTTTTTTGTGCTGCTGAAAAGCAAATAAGGAAAAAAAAACTCACAAAATAATATTTCCAACAGAACAGTCTATCTATCAGTAAGCAATTAAAACTTGAATTTCACAATGTTTTTATTTACTTTATTAAATTTAATAAAACATTAATTTTATCTGAATCTTAGTTATGCATCTCTTGTGTGCTTCTTTGTACTTTTTTTTTTTTAAATTTTATATTATTTTTATGCCATAACTGACACAAAAATATAGCAAGTTGTATTTCTAAAATCAGTATTTTAACTCTCAAGACATACTTGAAAATGAATTTAGTTTAAATAAAAGATCAAGAGTAAAAAATTCAGTCAGTTCTCTTAGCAAAAAAGAGTAGACAACTCTCAAACTCTCATGAAGTCTTGGAAGCCAAAATAATATAGAAGATGAATTATTTTATTTTATTTTTATGAAAAAAAGAACTAGATCTATGAGTAGATCCTATTTTTCTTCTCAGTTCTTGCAGCAAAGTCCACTGATAGAAAATTCCCATTGATGACTTCTGTTTTTTATTTGTTAAACAGTATGGCAAAGCAAAGGAGAAAAAGAAACTTAATCATAAATATTCTTTATAAAAGGCAACCATATCTTTCTAAAAATTATAACTTCACCTGTCTGAATTGGATAATTACATTGGAAAATATCAAATAGATATGAAATTTACATTTAAAAAGAAAACAACTATACATTGAAAATAGTAATTAAGATCAGAAAAGTTAACAGCTATAGAACATGATGACATTGCCTGGCTTGTGTAATCTAGGAAAGAAGAGCTACTTGAAAATATGACACCACCATGCAGATTCATCAGTAGGACAAACACACTAAGGAGACAAAGAAGCACTGAATCATAGTAACTAAACATTATGGAGTTTATATGAAAACACAGGTATACACTGCACAGTAATGTATTTATTATGGCAAGTATGACCTTCTAAGCACAGAGTGTGTAGAACAGCTGGAACATGTGTTTGGATCTGAATTCTAAACAGAATTTAGCTCAGTCAAATGTTTAAAAATCACAGTGTAATGATGATATTAATTTACCCATCTATCTGCCTGTGCAATCTTACAAATAATTATTAGCTGTACATTAGATCTAAATGAAAGATAAAACAAGATAAAACAACTCAATACAAATAAGTTAAAGTAAACATTAGAAGACCTTCACTACTTATGCTATTCTCCATATTGATCATCAAAATGAACTCAGAAAAGTAGACATAGAGATGATAGCTGAGATTTTTTGGGGAGAATGGGAATATTTCTGGAGACTTGGATGTTACTTACATAAAATCTATGCTAAAACAATTTTTATTTTAATAAAGATGTGTTTTTTTTTTTTTTTAAATCTTCCCATTAAAATTGTTTGTTATAATTACAAGTGCATTTTCAAATACACAAATATAAAAAAATATATCAGCCATACACACTACTGTAAGAAATTTATGAGGTTGTTAGTTACATTTATAAAAATCAGTCTTCCAAAATCAGACTAACACAAATTGATAAAGAAAATCCTTTAAAAGTCCTTTAGAAAATCTGCAATAGGAAAATTAAGAGGAGATCTAGATATAACAGTTCAATACTGCTTAAAAAATAAAAGTGTTGATGTGGTGTGATGTTGATTTAAGCCTCTTAAGAAAATAAATATTTATTCTGTTTATCACCTGGAATTAGATTATCAAATTCTGACTTCCTATTGCATATTTTGTTTATATCTGGATGGACTCAAATGAATAATGACAACTAGAGAAACTAAAATGAAAGATATTTCCTCTCCTATTAAAAAAAAAAATATATATATATATATATATAGTATTCAGAATATAGATGCATTTTGATTTGAAATAATATACATAACTTTTAGTGAAGGTTTATTCTCACTAAACAGGTATTTATGCTGGCCACAGCTGAACTGATACACTGGAATCATTTCAAAACAATAGAATGACAAAAAGTGTAAAATGACCTTCCCATCATAGTGTGACATTAAGTTGGAAATATGTTTGCGAATCTAAGGAAATGTGCATCTTTTGAAAATAAAAATATAACTTTATTAAACACTATATAATTGTCATTATTCCATAATATGATTTATATGATACAGAGTATCTAGTAAGAATAAATTAACTATGTTCAGTGGTTTGTAGGAGTAGCTACTAACTAGAACCTTATCACACATACGCCTAGCTAATGTGATTTCTTTCTATTACTATGTGACCTGCTTAGTGGACAAAGGAAAGTCTGTGGATATTGCTACTTGGACTCTAGCAAAGCATTTGACACTTTTTTTTTTCTCACAGTGTTCTTCTAGAGAAATTCTCTGTTCATGGTTTGGATGGATATACTAATAGCTGGGTAAAAAAAACTGTCTGGTTGGCTGGGACCAAGGTGTCCTTGTGAATTAAGTTAAAGCCATTTCACAGCTGATCACAAGTGGTGCTCACTGGACCTAAGTAATATGTTCAGTTTTCTTAAATACAAGAGATGCTCTGAAAGTAATGCTGTCTATTTTATTATTTTGCTCCATAAAATCAGAGGTAGCTCTTGGTAGTATGACAGTAGATGTTGAACCTTCCTATCAGTATTCCATTACATTTTGTATCCATGTGACAGATGGTAGGCAGAGGGGCAGTCTGAGGAAATGGTGTCTGACATGGAAAATGCGAGCTGAGTGGTGTATTTCAGCTGTGGCAGTAGTGAACTGAAAGACAAGCCACGCTGAGGACAGCCATGTTGATATTTTTCGAGCAACATAGAGGCTCCTATTCATAGTTGGCAAAAATGCATAATTAATGGTGGTAACTACGATCAAAAACTGTGTTGTAGCTGAGAATTTGTTCTATCAAATAGTGTTATTGTGCTCTTTATATCTCTTGTAGTTTCCATGGAAATAAAAAGGTGGTTTTATTTTTGAAGAGAGCTAAGTATCTTTATCAATTATATTGATGAGAGAATTAAGTGAACTCTCACTAAGTTTTCAGAAACCAATAATTTGTTAGGGATTGTTGTTCTGTTTGAGAATGCTTTGCAGAGGGATATAGATACGGTAGATTAATGGGCCACATCTGATCACATGACACTCACCAAAGCTAAATGTCATATGTTGTGTTAGGATCACAACAACATCATGGTATAAACTCGCAGAAGAATGGCTAGAAAGCTGTCCATCAGAAAAAGACCTGCTGGTGAACAGGTGGCTGAATGTGAACCATAGTGTGTTCATGTGGCCAAAAAGGCCAACAGCATGCTGTCCTGCATCAGAAATAGTGTGACCAGCGTGACTCCTGAAATGTTTGTCACTGTATTTGAAACTGGCAAGACTTGATTCCAAGTACTGTGTTCAGTTTTCAGCCTATCACAGCAATAAGGGTATCGAGTTACTAAAGTACGTGCAAGAAAGAGCAATGAAAACAGTGAATGGAGTAGAAAGAAAGATGAAGAGGAGCTGAAGGAACTCAGGTTGATTAGTCAGGAAAAAAAGAAGGCTGTAGGGAGACTTCATTATTCTCTACAAATACCTGAAAGAAGGTTGCAGTGAGAAATGTGTCAGTCACTTTTCTCAGGTGGCAAGCAATGGAGAGCTATTTCAAACATCCATTTTTACCATTTTTTAGCAGGGGAGGAACGAAAAAAAAACAAAAACAAACAAACAAAAAAACAACCAAACTCATTTATTTTCAGTTGTGATGGCAATACTAGCTCCTGCACAGGAAAGGCAATATATATATATATATATATAAATGGAAGTGAATATGAGAATATGACAGTTCAAATGAGACAGCCCGCATCATATTAAGACTCAGAAAAGGCAGAATGGTCATGTTCTCTTTCTCCAGGCCTCACAAACACACCCTTTCTCATTTAAAATTTGATAGCCGTGTAAAAATTTTGGAAAGAGTTAAAAGGATGGATATGGCTTCCAGTTAAAACTTCCTATTGAATTTTTGCAAAAAAAATTAATGTTCTGCATTATCCAGGAGTAGCTGAAATACAATCAGTGAATGAACAATTCTGACGTGATGGTATCTTTAAAAATTATAACACAGCAATTTTTTGAGCTTGTATTTGAACATAAGAATATCCACAGAGCAAGACTATTGTAAGAAAGGAGGAAGAAAGAAGCAGAATTTGTAAAATAAAAAATAAGCACCCAAACCCTAACTGTGAGTTAGCACTGAGATATGCAAAAAAATACTTCAGCCATCATCCAGATGAGCACTTTGTCACCTGGATACTCTGATTTTGGGATAATGGGGCCATTATCTTGGACTTAGTGGGCAGTGAAGGCAAGTAGCTGAAATCCTTTTTAAAGGAAGGAAGCATTGACAAAGCAACAACCAAATAGCAGTATGTTGTTGTAGGCGTTTACAAGGAGGTAGGCTGTGATGTGATAGGACCTCTCCTGCTCTGTGATAAGAGACGTGACGCACGCTTGGGGGTGTAGACGCACTAGATGCGCGTAAACGCACGTGGACGTAGGAAAGTAGATAAGCATGTAAAGTATATATGTTGCTGTTTCGCTTGCAATAAACGCCATTTTGCCTAACATCACATTGGTGTGCACATGGTGAGATGGTCGGGTCATAGCGGGGACGGCGTGAACTCTGGCCAGGCCATAAGAACATGAGGAAACAAGTGGTGCCCCATGTGAGGCATGTTCCCATGCTGCCCGGTTCAAAAATAGCTTTGGCGCAGTAAATCTGAGGGGACGGCAGGGCGCTTCTTAGACTGCAGAAGACTGTGAGGATGATGGTGCGGCTCATCTTTGCAGCGCAGAAACCCGAGAGGACGGCGGGGCGCTGCTCATGGAATCTGTTATTAAGGTACTTAGGTACTTCTGCAACTTTGCAAAGAATATTGCGGCAAGCACCCCCCTTCTAGGAAGGAGATAGCCGCTGTTCTTTCCCGCCTGGAAAGCGGGAGGGGGAGATACACTCCCCCTATGATGTTCTCGACCATCAGAGGTGGGATTCTCTCACCACGGTGCTCGCACACCATGCGATGAGCGCTCAAAAGGGTGCTGAGCTTAAGACTTGGGGCTTATTTTTGGGTGCTCTCAGGGCGGCCAGGGGGGAGAAGAACGCTACTGGTGTGGCGCATTTACTGCTTGGGATGGGGACTGACACGGGTGAGGACTTGAGCAGGTTTCAACAGGCTCCTAATCGAGAGGATATGGGAGGGGGGAGAGCAACCAGAGGGGAGGGGAGGGGGCGGTGTCGTTGGCAGCTGCACAAAGGAGATAGGAGCACAGCGGACTGTACCTTCCGCACCCCCCTCTGCTGAGCTGGATGGACAGCAAGAGGGCGGTCAATTGGCGCCAACTGCACCTGCTGGATTCAAAAAAACAGCGGGATTGCGGGTCATCGGCAGTCCCTTCTTCTCGTTCCAGCACAAAACAGGAGGCTCCACCTCCATATCCGGTTGCGCCACCTCGGCAACCGTTGTATCCTTTGTTGCAAGATACGCCCACTACTCCGGAGGGGCGTAAGGGTGGGTGTAGCCTGGTTACAGATTGGTCAAAGATTAGAAAAGAGATAGAGGACAAAGGCTTGCCAATGGAGGCGTACCCAGTGGTAGTGGGAGATGAAGGCCCTGCATGGGTGCCGCTCGATTCAAAAGGAGTCACACACCTTATAGAGGTGGTGGAAAAGAAAGGGCTGAGGTCACAACTGACCTTGAATGCCCTGGAGGCCTTCACAGCACCTGGCTCTTTACTCCCCCCTGATATCGTGAATCTTATGCGCATGGTGCTCAAACCAGTGCAGTACACGCTCTGGAAAGAGGAATGGATGTCGGAATGTAGGAAGGTGGCAGAGATAGCTGAGGAGGATGCGACACACCCTGCACATGGCACAGACGTGCAGAGACTCACGGGCACAGCCGGGGGAATGGCCAACCCCCATATGCAGGTAGCCAGGTTACAGCCCGGAGAGCTGATGGCGTCTACAGATGCGATGCTTGACTCTTTCAAAAGGCTTGCCCATAGTGCTGAGCCCCTTACCCCTTGGACAGATATCACTCATGGTCCAGTTGAATCTTTCCAAGAATTTGCCGACAGGTTGATACGGGCGGTGGAAGGGTTGGACTTATCTAGAGCAGTTCACAATCCTGTCACTATGGATTGTCTAAGACAAAAATCCCATGACGATATTAAGGACCTGCTGCGCTCAGCTCCTCGGAAGGCCACTACACCGAGAGAGATCATTAAGTATGTGCTAGATAAACAAAAGGCGACCCCCATAACAGCAGAGGGACTCACTGCTGTGATCCACGAAGGCATAGTAAGAGCCCTCCCTTTTGTAGCGACAACAATGGCGCCTGCGGCACTGCAAGCCAAGGGACCCTGTTTTGGTTGCAGCCAATACGGCCACGTCAAAGCCCAGTGTAGGGCCAGAGGAGGCAGGTGTGACAAGCAAGGCAATGGCCAAGAATTGTTTGTCAGTTGTGCAAGAGCAGCCACACTGCATGCCAGTGCAATTTCATACTCGTAGATAATACTACTATGGATACTGGTAATCATTCAAATCTCTGTATTTGTAACTTTACTAATATCGTAGGATGTGATTCTAATTATACAGCTCCAGTTACATCACTTCAGTTATTGCAGTCTAATTACACACTGATTCAGGACTTATTACCAACTCCTATTGGAATGGATCTTGATTTAGTGAGGAAACTGCTGCGACATGATGATCTGTACCAATTGCTACAACGCATTCGGAACAATGGGCAGAAAACCTTGATCACTGTTCACCATGATACAAAAGAGATACATCACGTCCTAGAAAGGATAAAGAAGGTCAGAGTACATCATTGGTGGGAAGTGATTCTTGGATGGTCACCTACAGCGAGAGGAGTGTTTAATGCCATTTTGCACCCAGTTGTGATCATATTAACTCTAACAGTAGTTTGTTTAGTGTTTGTAGTTGTATGATATGTGAAAATTTGGCACATGCAACACTGCTTGCGACACATCATAGAGCGAAGTTTTGACCAACGAATGAAGTATCTTAAGCTACATGAGAGATTGTAAGGAATGCAACATATAATCGTTTGTATAACTTACGCTAGGGCTATTAGGCAGTATGCGAGTATTGCACTGTAACGGGGCAAGGCTTTACCGAGCATGGGGAGGGGGAGATGTTGTTGTAGGTGTTTATGAGGAGGCGGGCTGTGACATGATAGGACCTCTCCTGCTCTTTGATAAGAGACATGATGCACGGTTGGGGGCGTAGATGCACTAGATGTGCATAAACGCACATGGCCATAGGAAAGTAGATAAGCATGTAAAGTATATAGGTTGCTGTTTCGCTTGCAATAAACGCCATTTTGCCTAACATCACATTGGTGTGCACATCGTGAGATGGTCGGGTCATAGAGGGATGGCGTGAACCCTGACCAGGCCATAGGAACGTGAGGAACAAGGGGTTTCCTATGAGGAAACAGCAGTAAACATATCCTATTCCACATGCCATCATCCGAAATACTATCCTAAGTGCTGAAAACATGAAACCCCAGAAAGTACTGAGTCAGAAATGGGGCACATTTCCAAAATAACCTAGTCACCCGAGCCAAAGAGCATGGCATTGAGTGGATATATCACATACCCCATCATGCATCAGCCTCTGGGAAAACTGAATGATAAAATAGTTTGTTTAATACTACACAAATAACAATGGATTTGGGACATTCAAACACTGGGATATATACTTAGTGATAGTTAACATTCAGGAGTCTTACAAATGAATGTGCCCTGCCTAATTGAAAACTCTTATGTACTGTAGAAGGAGATAAGATCTCAATATTGCACATAAAAAACATGCTGGGTTTGACCATGGATTATTCCTGCCTTGATCAATGATGAAACTTTTGGTGAGATTGCTTTTTCTCAAGGATCTGAGTCCACTTTTTGGACAATGCAGAAGGAGACTGACATGGACACTGTATGACACACATTGGCAGTAATGAACAGGAAAGATGATGAAAAAGCATAAGTGAATTACCTGTCTAGGGTAATTCAACAATACAGAAAAAAATCTGTCTTTCTCCCAGGTGCATCTCAGCCATAGATAAACTGTTCTGGGAGTTCCAGCAACAGAATCTCCAATCCCCCTGATGCAGGCAGGGTTACCACCTGCTAGATCAAGTATTAGATTAGGTGCCTAGCACCTCATCCAACCTAGCCTTGAACATCTTCAGGCACGGGGCATTCACAACCTCTCTTGGCAACCTGCCCTAAACCTGGACAGAAGACTCCACATAGGGCCTCGTGAGGGGAGAGTAGAGAGGGACAATCACCTGCCTTGCTCTGCTAGCCACCCCACTTTTAATGCAGCCTAGGATACCATTGGCCTTCTGGGCCAGTGCACCCTACTAGATTATGTTAAGTTTTTAATCTACTAGGACACCTAAGTCCTTCTGATCGGGGCTACTCTTAAAGAGTTCTTCTCCCAGTCTGTATGCATATCTGAAAGTACCTCAACCCACGTTCAAAACCTTGCACTTTGCTTTGTTGTACCTCATTTCAGAGGTACAGATTCATATGAGCCCACTTTTTAAGTTTATCAAGGTAGAATCATAGAGTTGGAAAGGACCTCTGAAACCACCTAGTCCAACTCCCTTGCAATGAACAGGGACATCCACAGCTAGATTAGGTTGCTCAGGGCCTGTTCCAGCCTCACTTTTAAAGTCTCCAGAGATGGAGCATCAACCACATATCTGGGCAGCCTGTCTCAGTGCCTCATTACTCTCACTGCAAAAGACCTTTTCCTTGTATCAAACGTAAATCTACCCTTCCTAAGCTTGAAGCCATTCCCCCTTGTTCTATCACCACCACATACTCTGCTCAAGAGTCTATCCCTTTCTTTCCTGTAGCTCCCTTTTAGATAACCCTGGTTATCTCTCTCTGTCCTCGTAGGAGAGGTGTTCCATTCCATGGATCATTTTTGTGGCTCTCCATTCCAACAAGTCCATTTCTCTCATGTACTGAGGACTCCATGCTGGGACATGTTACTCTAGATGAGGCCTCACCAGAGCAGAATAGAGGGGCAGGATCACCTCCCTTGACCTTTTGGCCATGCTACTTTTGATGCAGCCCAGGATACACTTGGTTTTCTGGGCTGTGTTGGCACACTGCGGGCTCATGTCCAGCTTCCCATCCACCAGTATCTCCAGATCTTTTTTGGCAGGGCTGTGCTCAGTCCTTTCATCTCCCAGCTTGTGTTGGAAGTGGGAGTTGCCATGATCTTGCTTTTGGATTCGTTGAGCCGCATGAGGTTCACCTGGGCCCACAGCTTAATCCTAACTCAGTCCCTCTGAATGACATCCTGTCTCTGGTGTGTTGACTGCACTCCACATCTTGATGTCAACAGCAAACTTGCTGAGGGTGCACTTAACACCACTAATGTCATTGATGAAGATATTATAAAGTGTATCAGCCCCAGCACAAACCCCTAAGGGACACCACTCCTCACTGATCTCCATCACAACACTGAGCTACTGATCACCACTCTCTGGACTTGACAGCCAATTCTTCATCCATAGAACAGTCCACCCATCAAATCCATCTTTCCAATTAGGAAAGATGTTGTGAGGTACTAAGTCAAAGGCCTTACTGAAGTCTAGATAGATGGCAACAGTGGCTTTTTCCTAGTCCACTGATGCAGTTACAGCATAACAAGAGGTCACTAGTTTGTGAAGCAGGATTTACCTTTAGTGAAGTTATGCTGATTTTTCCGTGTCACCTTTCTGCCTTCTATGTGCCTTAATATACGTTCCAGAAGGATCTGTTCAATGATCTTCCCCAGCACAGAGGTCAGACTAGGGTTCGTCTGGATGGCATCCCTTCATTTTTCTGTTGTATCAACTGCAACACTCAGCTTGATTTCATCAGCAAACTTGCTGAGGATGCACTCAATCCCATCATTTATGTCATTAATAAAGATGTTATAGAGTGCCTGTCCCAGAAGACCTCAGAACACTGCCTGTCACTGGCCTCCACCCAAACATAGAGCCATTGACCACAACACTGTCTGTGACATTCCAACCAATTCCTTATCCAACAAATAGTACACTCTTCAAATCCATCTCTCTCCAATTTACAGATAAAGTTGTGATGGTGTACTATGTCAAGGGCCTTGCAGATATCCAGGCAGATGACATCAGCTGCCTTCCCTTTGTCCACCGCTTTGTTACAGAAGGCTACCACATTGGTCAGGTGAAGCCATAATGGCTGTCATGGATCACCTGCTCATCTCTCACGTGTCTTAACATGTTTTCCAGGAGGATCTGTTTCATAACCCTCCCAAGGACTGAGGTGTGGCACACCACCTTGTAGTTCTCCAGGTTCTCCTTCCTCCTTTTCTTATAAATAGAAACTCACTGAGTGCTGCAGCCTCCTTTTTATCTGTTGAGGTGAGATCTCCTTTCCCATTCCCCAGGAGACATGCTCTCTTTGGCCTGTCTTTTCTGACTAATGCATCTATAATGTATCTATAGAGACTAATATATCTATATATAATGTTGTTTATAACACCCCTCACCAAGTTCAGTTCCACCTGTGCCATGGCTTTCCTTATCCCACCTGGGCACATCCAGATAGCATCCCTGTATTTTTCCTGGGTAACACGTTCTTGTTACCACTACTTGTACATGCCCTTCTATTCATGCAGTTTGCCCAATAGGTCCTTGCTAAGCCATGCTGGTTTGCTGCTTTCTCTGCCTGCTTCCTTATTCTGATGGATAAAGAGCTCTTGTGCTCTCAGAAAATCATCGTTTAACAGTAGCTGGCTTTGATCTGCTTCTTTGTCTCTAAAGACAGTTTCCCAGGAGATCTCATACAATAATTTCTTAATCAGCTTGAAGTTTGCTATTCTGAAGTTCAGGGTCCTGACTCTTTGCCAGGACATCAAAAACTCAACCAGGGCATGATTGCTGTAGCCCAGGCTGCTTCTTCTACTCTTAATATTTTCAATGATCTCATGTGCATTAGTGAGAATCATGTCTACCAACACTTCATCTCTGGTCAGTCTGCCCAATACCTGAACCAAAAAGTTATTACCAAAGGACTCTAGAAGTTTCTTGGATCACCTGAAGCTCACCATGTTTTCCTAGTATATACCATGATGGCTAGTGCAGCACCTCTTGCAGTTGAAGCAAGGTCTCATTAACAGACTCCTCTTGATCAGATGAGCCATAGCAGACTCCAAACACCATCTGTCCCTAATCAGGCTCATTCGTAATCTTAACCTACTGTCTCTCAACCTGTTCCTGAATATTTTTCAGAGGAGCTCCTTGCAGTCTATCCACTTTTTAACATAGAGGGCAACTCCCCCACCCTTCTTACTTTGCCTATCCCTTCTAAATAGCTACTAGTATTCTAGTTATGCAAATGATCCCACCGTGTTTCCATGACAGCAATAAGATCATAGATTTCCAAGGTCGCCATGGTTTCCAACTCTCCCTGCTTATTTCCCATGCTGTGAGCAGTAACATAAAGGCACTACATCTGGGCTTTCAGATGCATTACCTTCCTAGCTGAGCCCTCCCACAAACCTAACAGATGATCAGTGTGAAGAAATGCCAAAGAATTCTGCTTGTTTCATCTGTTTAACCACAGATAAGAAAAGAAGAAAAAAACACATTTTACAAGAGACATTAAGTAAACTATTTCTTAGTACTATTTCTTGACTATTGTCAGATCTAGTCCCACTTTCAGTACTAATTTCTGTTTGAAGGGTAGTGGGAGATATCAAAACGTGCATTCAGATATTCTGAATGTGGTAGCCTTCATGAGATTTACAACACATTTCCTACCAAAATAAAAACAGGACTGCTACATTCCAATATATTGAAGTGTCTATGAGATAGTGAGATGCCATTATTATTATGGCACTAAATTTTCATTCTGGACCTGATAAATTCTTAAAAACTTGAAAGAGTAAGTTCAAACCTGAACCATCATTTAAATGCAGCAGGAGAAAAGGCTCTAAAAAGGCTATCATCAAGGAAAATAAAAAGAATAATCAGCTTGAGAATCTATAGTTAATATAAGACTGTTCTCTTTTCATTTTATTTTAACCTTCTCACAATTAAATCGTTTAAATGAGACAAAAAATGGAATAATGCTATAAAATTTGTCAAATGTGGCAGGAAAAATATTCTGTAGAATGGCTGTTTCCAGAATATAGTACCTATGAAAAGCCTTCTTGCATATTTACTATCATGCACAAGATGCAAGTGTGTTTGAGCAGCATAAGGGAAGATCTTTTTTTTTTTTTTTTTTTAGTTTCATTTTGAGTTATATCTCTGGAATTTATCAAGGGCTATTAAGATGGCTGGAGCACCTCTCCTCCAAAGAAAATCTGAGAGAGCTGGGTTTCTTCACCAAGGAGGAGAACGCTAAAAGAAAGACCTCATTACAAGCTTCCAGTACTTAAAGGGAGATAGAGACTTACTTTTTACATGGTCTGACAGTGACAGAAGAAAGGGGAGTGGTTTAAAACTAAAACAAGGGAGTTTTCGGGTAGAGTAATCAGAATCATAGAATCATAGAATGGCCTGGGTTGAAAAGGGCCATAATTGTCAACCAATAGACCAGGCTGCCCAGAGCCACATCCAGCTTTGCCTTGAATGCATCTGGGGATGGGGCATCCAAAGCCTTTCTGGACAATGTGTTCCAGCATGTCACCATCCTCTGTGTGAAAAACTTCTTCCTCATATCCAACTTAAATCTCCCTTTTCTTAAAACCATTTTCTGGAAGTTTCAAGGTCAGATTGTATGGGGCACTGCACAGCTTGTCCTAATGGGTGGCAACCCTGCCCACAGCAGAGCAGTTGAAACTTGATGACCTTTAAGGTCCTTCACAGAATCACAGAATGGCCAGGGTTGGAAGGGACCTCAAGGATCATGAATCTCCAACCCTCCTGCCACATGCAGGGCTACCAACCTCTTCATTTAATGCTAGACAAGGCTGCTCAGGGCCCCATCCAATCTGGCCTTGAACACTTCCAGGGATGGGGCATCCGCAACCCCTCTGGGTAGCCTGTTTCAGTACCTCACCACTCTCTCTGTAAAGAATTTCCCCCTGACGTCCAAATCATTTTTGCCATTGATGAGGAAGAAAAAGCCAGACTGTAATCTCACACATCTCAAGAGTAGTTATGAACTACTGGATCACCAACCAAGTCTGAATCATATTTCTGTCAAGTGATTCTGTAAAACAGTCCATCACAGAATCACAGAATGGCCAGGGTTGGAAGGGACCTCAAGGATCATGAATCTCCAACACATGTCCTTCCAACACATGTCTATGATTTTATGCTTTTCTTTATTTTGTAATAATTACAGTTAGATGTGAAGTAAGATGCTCCTTACCACGGATATGATACAGGACAATGTATGTGTTTGCAAAGTATGCTTATATAACTTGATGGAAAGGAGCCTGTGATCAATTCTGTGATAGTCAATATGTTGTCTTTTTCACGGACATAAAAAGATTACCAGATTTAGAGATCACTGACTATGTGCAACGTGCTAATCTTTTTGTTTGTGTGAAAACCACAATCACTCCAACTTAGTTTAGCTCTCACTGGCTGTGCTGCATTGAGAAGGAGACAGTTTGACATCTTAATGGAGAAAATGAAAGAAAATGAAAGGTGAAGGGGTTGAGTCTATGGCTCGTCAACATATAAATTAATCATAATATTCTGCCTTGACTACACTGCAAATGGCTTCTCCCTTTTTGTTTATGTTTAGATAGCTCACATTCTGCTTAGGCTTAATAATACTGATAAAGTAGTATAGAAATGTAGTCTAGTAATGCATAATTAGTTATAATATAGCAGTATAGTAATGTAGTCTAGTAATGCATAAGTAATTATAATAAAATCTATCAGATGTAGTCTATAGTCAGCTGTATTGTTTTCTTCCAATATCCAAATAACCTTTTTTTGTCTTGTTATAAATATGGGGAAAAAAAAGAAAATATAGTATCTCTATCTTTTGAAGACAAATATGAAAAAGCCAATCTGTTATGAAGAATTTTGCTTTATGTTTCAAAATGGAGAAAAAAATCAGATTAATCTATCCAAATTGCACTAAAATAACAGAACAAAATCTAGAAAAAATATTCACAGTCCATTTTGGTTGAGATAATGATGATTATGAATACTACTGAGTACTCTTTTAAAGGCTGTGAGATGGACCATGCCTGTAGAAGTCATAACAGTGAATAAAGAAGGACATAAAATAGAAATTCATAATTGTTAAAGAATACCACCCTATCATTAGGACAACATGATTTATTTATTTATTTATTTATTTATTTATTTATTTATTTAAGTATTTTTTTAATTAGTGTATATTCAAAACCCTCCTGGATGCATTCTTGTGTGATCTAATCCAGGTGTTCCTGCTCTGGCAGGTGGATTAGACTGGATGATCTATCAAGGTCTCTAACAGTCCCTGACCTTCTGTGATTCTGTGATATGGAAATCATGCAAATGAAGGAAATTAGAATTTTTTATTTCTACATACAGAATTTTCCCTGTTTGGAATTTGAAAGACACTTCACCTAAATAAAATTGTGCTTGTCTGCATTTCCAAATCATTAGGCTCTCAAGCCAAACAGTTCCTGTGACATAAGAGCAATCCAAAGTCTGAGCTTCCTTATGATATGGAGAACCTTGTTCTCTTTGGTAAATTATCAGCTGATAGGACTATCCTGACTGCCTCTGAAACAGTATTTCAAGAGTAGTTAAGCAAGTCCAATCTCATTGTTAATGCATGAGATAGAAAAGGGTTGGCTCTTTGTCAAGAGAGAAACAGACTCCACAGATTTTTAAAACAAATTCTAATGGAAGATGCAGTAGCAGCTCTAAATTATTTCGTAAAGTTCTAAATTTATTTACTGCTCCCAGTGAAGTCTGTTATTATCCATAGATTGATGTGAAAAACTTATAAAGGAGTGATTTAAAGGAGAAGACCGCAGTAAGTTTTGAGAAGTGAAAATGAATTTCTAGAGATCAAGTATTTATACCCACGGTATTTAAAATAACAATAAATATCTACAGAAAATTAAAAACTGTGTTCTGAAAACACAGAGGATATACAGCCATCACAACCTCCTTTTTAATCAAATAGAGTGATAATTTTCATAGAATCATGGAATATCCTGAGTTTGAAGAGACCCATACTGATCATCAACTCCTAGCTCCATACAGGACAACCCAAAAATACTATAAAAAAGTTATATAACTGAGAGATTGTCCGGATGCTTCTTGAACTCCAGAAAGCTCAACAAAATTGCTACTTCCCTAGAGATCCTAATCCATTGCCTGACCACTCTCTGATGAAGAACCTTTTCTTCTGATATATAACCAATCTTAGGAATAAATTATCTTCCCCCAAAAATTCCCCATTATTACTCTGGAAAGAAAGACAAAGCAAAACCCCAAAATAATTCAAGCAGATAGCAAAAGAAAAACTAAAACATCCACCTTACAATGGTACTGTTCATTTTCTATCTACAAAAGTAATTCATTTTATTGGAAAAAAATCAACTAACTTGGTGGGGGGAGGGGGGAGAAACTTATAAAAAATAATTTTAATAATAAAATTACAGAAAACTGTTGCAGTTGAAAGGTGATGGATGCTATTAATAGCTGCTTGATGTTATCAATATCTGTTTTCATAATAAAAATCTGTTTGCACTTCAGTATGTATTCAGTTCACATAACTCTTATCTACAGAAAAAAAGCAACAAATGTGAACAAAAAGAAAAGCAGAGTTCACTTTGAGATTTCTAAAATAAGAACTTTTTTTTTGCCTGTGACTTTCAAATGCGATGAGTTTTGACTCTCTGTACTTCATCCACAGGCAGTTTATTGCATTCACACCTTGCTTTTTGTTTCAACTCACTCACAGACTTTTTATCAAGATGTTCAAACATAAGTGCTTTAATTACTTAACTAAGTTTTCTATCTCATAATGAGAAATACAAGCCACTAAGTAGTCAACGAACAGCAATCACTACTTCAGATCTCCTGTACTTCTGTGGATGAGGATTGTGATTGATTTATCACTATTTGAATAAATACTTGAACCGTGAGTCAATACAAATGTTTCAGTCAATGACAGCAGGGAACAAATGACCAAATCTTGTGATTACTCTAGTTTTCCCTTATTTTTGGAGAAGCTATTACAATTTTCTGTTGCTTCATATTTACTAACCTTAACAGGTAAGAAGTGCTTGTTATTTCTAGTTAATATTAGTGGGAGGGAAAAAAAAAAAAAAAAAAAAGACAACAAAACAGCAACAAAAGCCTTATACCATCCACATACCAACAATATTTCCCAACTAGACCATGTCCCTCAGTTCACCATCTAAACATTTCTTGAACACCTCCAGGTGACACAAACACCTCCCTGGGCAGACCATTCTTTTAGAGAAGAAATTTTTCCCAAATATCCAGCTGAACTTCCCCTAACACAACTTGAAGTCGTTCCTTGTACTCCTATCACTACTTAGGTGGGAGAAGAGGCTGACTCCCACCTTGTCACATCTTCCTTTCAAGTAGTTGTTGAAAGCTATTGGGTCTCCCCTGAGCCTCCTCTTCTCCAGACTAAAGAATTCCAGTTCCCTCAACTGGTCTTCATAAGATTTGTTCTCCAGATCCCTCACCAGTTTTGCTGCCCTTCTCTGGACATGCTCCAAGGCCTCAATGTCTTTCCTGTAGTGAGGGGCCCAAAACTGACCCAGTATTCAAGGCGTGGCCTCACCAGTGCTGAGTACAGGGAGGTGATCCTATTTCTGATACAAATACATCATCGGCTTTCTCGACTACCGAACACACTGGTGGCTTATGTACAGATGAGTATCAACATATATCCCCAGGCTCATTTCTTCCACACAGCCTTCCTGCCACTTTTCCCAAGGCTGGAGTATTGCCTGAGGTAGTTGTAGCCAACATGCAGGACCCAGCACTTGATTTTTTTGAACTTCATCTGATTGGCCTCAGCCAAGTGACCCAGCCTGTTCAGATCGCTCTGTAGGGCCTTCGTAACCACCAGACAAATCAACACTTCCTCCCAGCTTGATGTCATTTGCAGACTTACTGAGGGTGCACTCAATCCCCTCACCCAGGTCATCAATATAAATATTAAACAAGGCAGACCCCAGTACTGACTTGTATTCTGACTTGTATTTGTACATGGGATTATCATGACGCTGGTGCAGGAACTTGCATGTGGTCTTGTGAAATTTCATAATGTTTGTACTTGCTCACCTCTTTAAGCCTGTCCAGGTTCCTCTATATGGCATTCCTTCCCTCTGACATGTCAGCTACACAATGTAGCCTGATGACTTAGGCAAATTTGTTGAAGATTCATGAAATTGCACCTCATGTACAGCAAAGCTATAGAAATTTATGAATTTAGTTCTTCAATTATGACTTTGTTCCTTTGGTGCTAAGAAACTCCTAACCTTTAAGAACTCAACCTGAGCCAGACTAGAAAAGTTTTCTTTCCTTCTACTGATGAAGATAAGAAAATGTATACCATGGCATATATTTAGGCTTTTGTAAATCACCTCTTTAAGGAGAACATTGACAGTTGTTACTTCAGTTCATAATGGTGTGTCCAAATACAAAAGTAATGCAGGTTTAGAAAGCATCAGCTCTTGACATGAATGTCTGTGCTTGGCTGCTAAACTACAGATAAAAGTCTCTTGGTTTGCTTTCCTTATTGGCCTAAGTCCTGAGGACAGGAGTGAAGAGGAATCATTTCATTTAAAAAAGGATTTATTTTAGTTGCCAATTTGCAAAGATTTCTTTCTTACATTTTCATATTTTCTCTTACAAGGCAAAAAAAAAGGCTTCATAAATGGAAGGACAGAATGAATTAATCTTATGGGGTAGGAGGGGGGGAATGACAGACTGATTATAGTCTCAGATATGTAAAATTTAGTGACTGATAGTAAGTAAAAGTTGGACACGTGACATACAAATAAAGACAATCATAGCATAGAAATATATTTTTAATATATATAAAGCGTATTTAGAACCATTATTTAGGAAATATTATAATATCACATTAACTTATGGTTTATGTGCTTCATTAGTCTCTCAGCAAATATTCTGCACTTAAAACTGAAGTTATATGAAGCACATGTGTTACATTAGAAGTGACATATTTCATAGTTGGTAAGAATAAGATTCACATACATCAGGCTCTGGAGCAAAATACACAGTCTATAATAAACTTTGTCAGTTGAGCACTTAGAAAGGATATTAATATAGATGGTTTGACTTCTCTAGGTATAATTTTAAGAACGGATTACAATTCTAATGGAATAGCATGCACTATGTATTCCCTATGTATAGTTTTTCAAGGATAAGAGGGGAAAAAAAAAAAAAAAAAAAAAAAAAGAGGTTTAATATATCTAAGGATCATATGAGAAACATCAGCAATTTTTCTTCCAGTAGCAGCGTATGCATTTTTATTGTTACTCTTGAAAAAATCAATCCCATAGGAAATGTGGTTTTCAGTATATCTAAAGATTAGGACAGAGATAAAAACTGCTCTTGGATAAGATATTTCTGTTATTGAAAGATGAAGAAGGAAAAAAATTACTATTAATATTGGAAGTTCTACATCGTTCTGAAATAAACATGTTTAAATTGGTTTGATTGTGTGTAAATTGACTAACACAAGGAGGTAACTGCCAGAAGTCCTTAGCTATACAGTCTTGGTATGAAAACAGATAAATTGCACTGCAGGACTAAGAAATAATTCCAATTTAAGCTTGGAGATTGTACTCTTGCCACAGGAAATGAAGAGAAAGATCTTCTACCTGGTGGTCTAAATTGAAAGTGGCAAGACTTGTTTAACTCTTGGTAGAAAAAAATCAGGCAAAGCTAATAACCAACAGTCAGTCTTGTAACAACAGCTTCAAAATAAGGAATTTATATGTATCAGTGAGAATAAAGTAAAAGACTGAAGAAATTAGAAATCTATTTAAAAAAAAGCTAGAGGAGAAGAAAAATATTCAATGTTTTACAAAACAGATTACAAATGACAGTAAAACAGCATAAGAATGAGATTGAACCTTATGTCTATGCATAGGCACACAGTAATTTCATTTAGTTACCTTTGGATTATCCTGTTTTAGAGAAATGCACTGGCTAGAAAAGCAACAAAATTTGTATTTCTTTTAGAGAACCCTTAGCTATATAGCCGTCATGTACCTTATACCAGTTTGCTATTATTTTGTCGTATTCAATAGTTACACAATTAATTCTATGAGGAAGTATTTTCCTCAGAGTTGTCTGTTCCAGATATTTCTTAACAAGACATAAAACTGAAAACTAAACCACAAGGAATTTTAAATTAATACTTTTTCAGACAGTTTTTTCAGACAGTGCTAACAGATACCAAGTGAGTCAAACAACTGTTCTTAGATGTCAGAAGATAAGAATACTACTGCAATAATGGCAGTTTGATAAAAACAAATTTGGAAAGAGATATGACGTGTAAATACACTTTATCAAATCCCATTATTGGTACACACTCATTTACAAAAAATGTAATATATATACTCATAATTATTTGTTGGTGTTCTTATTTGTTCTATTTTCAATATTGGAACTTATTTACCAAATAATTTTATTTTTTAAAGTTAAAAGATAAGTTCTGAGGTCCAGTTTGCCTAGTTTTACTGTCCTGTGTGTAGAATTCCATGGGAACTGAGGGCATGTATCCCAGAATCCTAAAGGATCAAGCTGATGTGGTTGCCAAGCTGCTCTCCATCATATTTGAAAAATGTATGGCTGTCAGGTGAAGACCCTGCTGACTGGAAAAAGGGAAATATTACTCTCATTTTTTTTAAGAAATGGAGAAAGGAAGACCCAGGGAAATGCAGGTCAGTGATCCTTAATTCTATTACTGGGAAGATCCACCTGGAGACAAATTAAGGCACTTGATGGATGAGGAGGTAATCTGAGACAAACAGCACAGCTTCACCAAGGGAAAATCATGCCTGACCTATCTAATGGCCTTCTGAGATGGAGCAATGACATCAGTAAGCAAAGGAAGGGCAATCAATGTTGTCTGTAGAGACTTCTGCAAGGCTTTAATATGGTCCACTACCACATCCTTATATATATCTAAATTGGAGAGATTTGAAGGGTGGACAATTTGGTTGATAAGAAATTGTTTAGAAGATCTCAAAAAGGGGATTGTGGTCAATGGCTCTATGTTCACATGGAGATTGGTGATGAGTGGTATCCTTAGGTGTCTATCTTGGGAAAGGTACTATTTAAAATTTTTATCAATGACATTGATGATGAGATGGTACTCTCAGCAGCTTTGCAGACTACACCAAGGTGAGTGTAGGAAGGGGATGTAAGAGAAGGAAGGGATGCCATCTAGAGCAGGCTGGATGAAAAGTGGGACCATGAGAATAAAATGAGGTTGAACAGTGGCAAGTGAGAAGTGTTGCACAGTCCAGACTGGAGAAAAATTCACTGAAAGTAGCCCTTTTAAGAAATGCTTAGGGGTCTGAAAGTCTTAACATGAGCTGGCAGTGCACAGTTGCAGCTCAGAAGGCCAACTGTATCCTGGGCTACATCAAGAGAGATAGAACAGGAAGGTGATTGTACTTCTCTGCTTTCCTGTCATAAGGTCTCATTTGAAGTCCTACTTCACGTCTGCGGTCCCCTGCTCTGGAAAGCTGTGGAACTTTTGGAATGGGTCCTGAGGAAGGCCATGAAAATGATCTGAGAGAAAGAGCATCTTTTCTACAACAACAGGCTAAGGAAGATGGGCAAGTTCAACCTGGAGAAGGCTCCAGGAAGCAACATTGTAGCCTTCCAATACTTGAAGGGAGCTCATAAACAGGAAGGAAATAAACTTTCTATGTAAATAGTGATAGGACAAGAAGGAACAGTTAAAACAGTTATGCACCTCCACATCCCTGAAGGTGTTCAAGACCAGGCTGGGTGAGATCCTGGGCAGCCTGATCTGTTGTATGGTTTAGAGGTTGATAACACTTGCCTGTGGAAATGGGTTAGAACTAAATAATCTTTAATACCTTTCAAGATATGTCTGTGATTTGATTGTTTCTGATTCCACTTGATTAAAAATTGCCTAATAAATGATGAATAGATGATGAATAGAAGATGAATTAATAAGCTCATTCTAGGGTGGGTACCTAGCCCTGAAATGATATTGCTGAGTGAATCAGCAGAGTCTATTAAACTCTATATTAAAATCTTATAATCCCCATTCCTGGAATAAGATCTATAGTATTTGGCCAGTTAGAAAAAGTGTAAATAGATATCATAGCATCTTTAAGCAAGACCATAGAAGAAGTGGTTCTCTGTTTTAATAAGCTTTGAGAAGCTCAGAACAATTTATTTATTTGTGAAATACTTATTAAAACAATAACAACAACAACAACAACATTAACAATATTTGTAAAAATGAAACAAAAATTTCCATAAAGAATGCGCTATGTTAGTAATGGTTAAATGTTCTTTAAATGTTGCTCCTGTAGAATAATTTGTAACTAGAAGTTCAAGACGTTTCAGGCTAAGTAGAATATTTTATTTAGTGGACTGCTTCACCTGGCAATGTCCATAGACTTAGTAAGAGTGAGATCACAGTCATGCAGACTTGAGATCCTGATCCAAATTCCAAGAAAATTTCCATCAGAACATATAGTTTTAAGGTCTCACCAAGTATGCCTCCCAAGCCTTAGATATTTATCTGATCAATATCAGATCTCCTCTGAGTCTTCTTTTCTCAAGGCGGGATGATGCGTATTACTCAGCCTTTCCTCGTAAGAGAGGTGCTGCAGGCCCTTTATCATTTCTGTGGCCCTTCACTGGACTCTTTCCAGGAGATCCCTGTCTTTTTTATGCTGGGAAGCCCAGAACTGGACACAGTTCTCCAGCTGAGGCCTCACCAGGGCGGAGTAGAATGGGGAGGATCACCTCCCTTTACCGGCTGGCCACGCTCTTTTTCATGTGCCCCTGGATGCAATTGGCCTTCTTGGCCACCAGGGCACGCTGCTGGGTCATGGCCAACCTGTCATCCACCAGGATATCCAGGTCCCTCTCTGCAGAGCTCCTTTCCAGCAGGTCATCCCCCAGACTGTACTGGCGCATGTGGTTGTTCTTCCCCAAGCTCAAGACTCTACACTTGCTTTTGTTAAGCCTCATCTGGTTCCTCTCTGCTCAACACTCCAGCCTGTCCAGGTTTTGCTGAATGGCTGCACAGCCTTTCAGTGACCCAGTCATTTCTCCTAATTTTGTATCATCAGCAAACTTGGTGAGGGTGGACACTATCCTCTCATCAACATCATTGATAGAGATGTTTAACAAGACCGGACAGAGCACTGACCCTTGAGGAACACTGCTAAATACAGGCCTCCAACTGTACTCTGTGCTGATGATCACAACCCTCTAGCTCCGCCAGTTGACCAGTTTCTCAACCCACCTCACCATCTCACCGTCATTGTGAGAATGACAACTGACATCACTTTGGGAACATTTGAAAGCCCCTTCCTCCAGAGTTGCTTATCTCCGGAAGTGAGTGCTCAGGAGTGCTTACTGGCGGAAGATCTGGCCTGTGACTAAATAGCTCCAGCCTGGTATGGGAAAATTGGGGAACGGTACCATCGTGTCCTGTGAAAAACAGGATGCAGATGGGCATCCCTGCTCCCTCTTATCTGCTGGCAAGGCCCGGAAGGTGGGAACAACGGAATTTCTGCTGAGATCCCAGACCCCGAAGCTGCCACTCCAAGGAGAGCTGACTCAACCACTTTGGATTTGAGCTGTCACTCCAAAGACAGCTGACTCGACCACTTTGAAAGCATTGAGAAGGAGCCATCATCGCCGTGGTCACCATCGTCATCGTTGTCATTGTCAACAGAACAACAATGCCTGATGACCCACCACTACTGAAGATCAAAGACTGAACTACGAACCAAGCTGGATCCATGGTGATGACTATCTCCCTCTTGCTTCCTAGAAAGACTCCTTGCTTCTTCTTCCCTATCTTTTCTATCACCCTCCTTCCCTTCCTCATTACCCTAATTCATAATAGCGTCCGTCCTCCCCTTCCCCATCTCCCTAATTAAGATCTGTAATAAACTGGTCAGACCAACATTTGAACCGTTGTTTCTTAATCTCACGCCGGGTATACAGATATTAAAAGAACCTCCTCTCCCTCCTATAAATCGGAGCAAGACTATTTTTTGGCGTAGTCGGCAGGATCCCCACCATGAGAGTGTTGTCGTTCCAGATATAGTCTGAAACTTTCTTTGTGTGTACTTCCTGGAGTTGCATGGAGCGATATTTTTAAAAAATTAAACATGAGTCCATATTCTGAAACTTTACTTCTTATGTGTATACCTCTCGGGGACGTATGAATTAATTTTGATTATGTGTGTGCTCCCCGGGAAGACCTCTCTGCATTTTGTGATTTAAGTATCCTGTAACTTAAGTGTGAAAATTGAACTCTTTTGTGTGCTTCCCTCAGAGAAAGGGAAGAGTGATTGGAGCATTTGAATTTCTTTAATAGGTGTTGTGTTACTTCCTGGGGGGAGGCAAGGAATTACCTGAGCTTTTTGAATACGTACGCCTCCTTCTCCCTTAGTGTAGATCTTTCAGTGTATTGAAAAATGAGTGGCAGCATTGCCACCACAAAAAGTGAAGATGTGTTATTTGATCTTCTAGAAAAACATGGTGCTCGACCCTCTTTATCAGAGGTGGATTGGACACGACAGAACTGGTATAACTTGCAGAGTGTTTCGGACTGTATTCGTGTTTTACAAAATGAGGCTGGTACATGAGCTGGAAAAGGAAAGTTGTTTATTTGTGCAGTAGTTGGGCTGCTTTAAAATCTGCTGTGGAGTTCCAAGATGAAAAGCATTCGGCAGAAACCCAAACTATACAAGCACTGCAGGAATCAGTTAAGGGAACACAAGAATTGGTAAAAACTCTGCAGAATCAAATAGTGAACTTGTGGAACAATTAGAAAGAGAGAAACATAATTCAGCTTTGTTGCAAATGGCTTTTAAGGAACTGTTAACGTATAAGCATGCCAGCAGTACTGTCACCCATAGTTTGCCTCAAGAAAAAACTTTTCCTCAGGAGGAACTACAAGGAATGAAGGAAAGGCTAGGTAAATTAGAAACTCCAATAGCCCCATTGCGTCCTTTGTTAAAAACCAAATATAATTTCGATAACAGCGAGTATCTAGATCCTCAAATGAATGTTAAAAAATTCTCTTCTCAGCCACTGAACTAGCAAAATTGAAAAAAGATTTTAGCTGCTCTCCAAAGGAATCAGAAACAGAGTATGGTTATTCTCACTGGTGGAGACCAGATTCTGCTAACGGAAAAGGAAGCAGAAAGTTACTGGGGACCAGGAGTATTTTTAACTACTGGCAACAATCGTGTTCCCTGGTCCTTAACACAGAGGGCTGCCTATTGGGCAGGTGATCTCAACCCTTTAGAAAGGGGAGATCCTCTTGCTATTACTGGAACAGTTGATCAGTTAGTAGAGAGTGTTCAAAAGGCTGCTTGTCTCCAAATGATGTATGATAGAAAGCTGCAGCCACACCATGAGTCACCTATGATGATGCCTGTTGATCCTGAAAGGATGACCCCTCTAATTAGGGGGCTTCCAGAGTCGTTAAATCCTATAGGTATACAACTGCAAGGAAAAATACAGGTAATGCCTCAGGAAGAAAGAGCCCGGGCAGTGTTGGAAGGAACAGTAACCCCCAACCATCTGCTGTCAGGATTCAAAGTATGGACATGGGGGGAGGTTGCCTAAGAGTTAATTAACTATGGGAGAAAATATGGGCCAGTGGTTTCTTCCTCCAGTAAATTTGAGCCTAGGGGAATAAGACTTGCAGCAGTCAGCCTTGCCCCCAGGCCATCTAGCCCAAAGTTCAGTGGGACTGGAAGGGTCTCATTGCCAGTAAAAACTGGTAGGCGAAATATTGATCATAAACGTAATTGTCTCTGGACACCGGGCTGGCAAAAGGGTGTTACACGAGATTGGTGAATGGATTAGCCACTGTCAAGTTAGAGAAATTAGTTAATTGGTGGCCAGAATGAAAGCTCAGGAATCTTGAGGAAAGAAAAACCCAGGTCCTAGGGCCTGTCCCAGGGAACCTGAATGGCTGTCCAAGCCATTGGAAAAATGATGTCTTCGCCCCTTCGAAGTGAGCGGGTGGGGGCTGTGAAGGGTGGATGCATTAGAAAGCTCACAACGAAGGGAAACCAGATCCTCGATTTAACACCTTCTGTCCAAAGGCCTCACCACTCTTGCCAGTTATCCCCGTGAGTCACGATTCAGTGGCTGTAAGCTAGGGAAACACTCTTATCTCCCTGGCCAGACTGTGTCGATTGACTCAGCTAACCTGAGGTCAGTTTCCCTAACCTTAACGGAATCCTTTAACAAATATCCTTGGAAGGCTAAAGACACCCCGAAAAAGGAATATGAAATCAACACTTGCTGAATCGTTCCCTCATTTTTTAACCATATTAACAAAGCCCAAAAAGGGCAAGTTGGTGTCTTGCTTTATTTTACAGAAAATCTCCGTGGGACCTTGACAGAACACAAAAAGGCTAATAGCTGATTTTAACCATTTGTATTTTGTGACACAAATACTGAAGATTTGATCATGCTAGAGCACTGAATATACCTCTTGATTTTTTTTTATTTTTTTTATTTTTTAGTGTTATGTTTTCTATTGTTGTGGGTGTGGGTGGTAATTGATATCAGTTCTAGGATCTGTTAAACTTCACAACTGGGTTCAGAGTTTTTACAGGTCATCCTGGCTTACTGCTACTCCCTGCACAGTGATAGCATTTCTCTTGACCCCCTTCTTTCACCCCTTTTTACCAAACTGATTATGATTTGCATGTAACTCCTCCACAGTTTTTCCAAATTCCTAACAAACTGGGAAATTAATCAAGGGACCTATCTAATATGTGTTAGATGTGGTCACAAAAGAAATCTATCATAAAACCTTTCACACTGATGCTTTTCAGTGTCACACCAGTCCAGGAGCTCCATCCAAAACATGGTTGTTGGAAAGTGCCTAAGTTTTGATAAGAGATGTGTATGTTTCTGGGATTACCTCTCTTATGGTTTATACTGAGGGGTATCCTGCACACGCTATCCTGTTAAAGTTCTGTAGACTGTAACGATACTTGAACTTGCCAAACTAGCATTTATATCTCTCAGCATTTGAATTGCTTTGGAAATGCTCAAGTGGAGAGTTCTCATGAGACTAAATCATCTTAGAAAACATTATGTTTTGGTGAATTAACTGAAGTGTAATATTGTATGGCTATTCATAAAACCACAACCTCTACTGAAGAATTCCCATCTGGATCCTGGCTTACACTGGGAGTTCCTGGGTGGGAAAGCAGCTGACACAAATAGCTCTATTTGTTTTATTTATTTATTATTATTGGTTATTGTTAAATGTATAGTTATTGCCAAATGTACGGTTATCTCTTTTCACTTTCTGCTTTTTATTCATTATAACATTTGTGTCACCACTCCTGAAGAGTCACTGGATGGTGTCTGTGGCAAATTGAATGACTCTAATTGTTGTCTAAAAATTGAATGATAATGAAAAAATTGCTAAACAAATTGCCCATGGATGAAACTATCCTATTTTGTGTGCTGCTGCAACTCTTACGTTTGTTCCTTGTATGATTCCATATTTTATTCAACTTATAAAATGAGTTGTATCCTCCATGTACTTTGTAACCACTTGTACTGATGGACAAATCCAACAGATCAGGGCAACTTCTGTAACCAAGCCCAAGAAGTCTTTTGTAGTAATTGCATGATCATTAGCTTCCCTTTCTCCCCCTCCTCCTTTCCTCCTGCTTGTTTGCTGGTTTTATTTTCTCCCTTTTCCTCACCACCGTGGAGGGTCACTTATGCTTCATTTCAAGCAATATTTGAGCCACGAGGTGCTCAAACTGGTCAGACCAGCATTTGAAACGTTGTTTCTTAATCTCACACCGGGTATATAGATATTAAAAGAACCTGCTCTCCCTCCTATTAATCGGAGCGAGACACCGTCTACTCATCTATTCCACACTTCCTCAGTTTTATTATATGTTATTGTGGGAGACAGTGTCAAATGCCTTGCTGAAATCAAGGTAATACACATCCACTGCTCTTCCACCATCTACCCAGCCAGTGATGACATCATAGAAGGTTACCAGGTTGGCTGAGCATGACCTCCCCCTGGTGAATACATGCCGACTACTCTTGATAACCTTCCTCTCTTCCAGTTGCCAGGAAATGGCATCCAGAACAAGATTTTCCATCACCTTTTCTGGGATGGAGGTGGTGTTGATTGGCTTGTAATTTCCCAAGTCCTCCTTCTTGCCCTTTCTGAAGATCAGAGTGACATTGGCTATCGTCTAGTCTTCAGGCACCTCTCCCATTCTCCACAGCCTCAAAGATAATAGAGAGCAGTTCAGCAATCAACTCTGCCAGCTCCCTCAGCACATGTGGATGCATTCCATCAAGGCCCCTGGATTTATGTACATTAATATTGCCTAGATGCTCTCAGACCATCTCCTCTCTCACCAAAGGGGAGCCTTCCATTCCCCAGACTCTCTTTCTTACCTCCAGGGTCCAAGATTCCCAAGGGAGGAGTCTTTGCAGTGAAGACAAAAGGAAAGAAGGCATTCAGTATCTCTCTGCCTTCTCGGCATCCCCCCTTACCAGAACCCCCTCCTCATTTAGTAAGGAACTCATATTTTCCCTAGTATTCCTTTTACTGTTGACATAGTTTGAAAAGTCTTTCTTATTATCCTTTATCTCTTTTGCCAGATTCAATTCCAGGTTGGCTTTAGCCTTCCTCATCTCAGGCCTTGACAACATTCCTATATTCTTCCCATGTGTCAGACCCTTTCACAGAATCACAGAATCTCAGAATGGCCAGGATTGGAAGGGATCTCAAGGATCATATGTGGTAGGGGGGTTGGAGATTCATGATCCTTGAGGTCCCTTCCAACCCTGTCCATTCTGTGATTCTGTGATTCTGTGATTCTGTGATTCTGTGTGATCATGAATCTGCAACCCCCCTGCCACATGCAGGGCCACCAACCTCCCCATTTAATACTAGACCAGGCTGCCCAGGGCTCCATCCAATCTGGACTTCAACACCTCCAGGGAGGGGCATCCAGAACCTCTCTGGGCAGCCCATTCCAGCATCTCACCACTCTTTTTGTAAGGAACTTCCCCCTGATATCCAACCTAAATCTTCCCTCCCTCAACTTAAAACCATTTCCCCTTGTCGTGCTGTTATCTACCTTTTCAAAGAGTTGAGTCCCCTCTTGTTTATAGGCTCCCTTTAGGTATTGAAAGGCTGCAATGAGGTCACCCCACAGCCTTCTTTTCTCCAGGCTGAACAAGCCTGTCTTCATAGGGGAGTACTCTAGTCCACTGATCATCGTTGTGGCTCTCCTCTGGACCCTCTCCAACAGCTGTCTTTCCTGTACTGGGGGCTCCAGATCTGGACACAGTACTCCAAATGAGGCCTCATAGGAGCAGAGTAGAGAGGGACAATCACCTCCCTGACCCTGCTGGCCACCCCAGTTCTGATGGAGCCCAGGATATCATTTGCCTTCCGAGCTGCAAGAGCACACTTCTGGTTCATGTTAAGCTTTTCATCCATCAGGACCTCCAGGTCCTTCTCTGCAGGGCTGCTCTTAAGGACTTCTCCTTCCGCTCTGCCAGCCTTCCCTGATTTTTTACTCATAGGCAAACATCCTGAGTTTGGAAGAAGCACTGTTAAAATGCTGACCAGCTTTCACAGGCCCCCATAGCCATACCTTCTAACTCACTTGGATAGTTATCCCACTTGGATAGCTCCAAGTAGGTCCTGGAAGATATCAAAGTTAGCTCTGTTGAAATCCAGGGTAGCAATCCCACTTTTTGGTTTGCTTCTTCCACTCAAGATCTTGAACTCCACGACCTCGTGATCTCTATACCCAAAGCTGCCCCCAGCATTCACTTCCCTAACAAGCTCATCTATATTAAAAAGAACATGGTGCAGTAGCACCCCACCCAAGATAAGAAAATAACTGTTTGTTGGAAAGAAATTAATGAGAACATGAGAGAACTGTTATGACTAATACAACATTAGTAAGATTTCAGAACGATTTGGTCTCCAGTGATGAAGTAAGGAGCGGGATTAAAAAAATAAGCTCTAACCAAAGACAGAAGAAATGGAAATTTGTCTGTAGTATTTATTGACAATCAGAAGGCCCAGTAGAGGACATAAATGTGTGAAGGACTTAACATGATGACTCAGTGACTCAGATCTTAAACAGTTGTAGAACTGTCTGAATTTAACAAGTAGTATTGTTTTTGCAGTATTATTTTTATTGAGTTATGCAGAATTGAGAATGTTAGAAATTCTACTACATTACCAATAATAGACTAGTTAAAAGTTACTTGATACAGATTCTAATCCCTGATATGTATCAGAGAAAGTAGTAAGCTATCTCATCTAGCAGAAGAGTATGATAGTAATCTTTGGGAACTCTTAGAGACATTCAGACTGAATGATTTTTTTATTTAAGGGCTGAATTCATGTCATAACCAATAGATTCTACAAAATAGTGATATTGTAAAATCTTTTTAGATTTTTTTTTTTTTTTTTAATAAAATGACTTAATGGAATCATTATGTTCCATGTACCAACATCAGTGCTATCTTTCCAGTATTTCTTCATGCAGAAAAGCCTTGGTTACGATATGTACAAACAGCAAATAAGTTATAAATACATACATAGTACAAAAACATAGTCAATTCCAAAGTTGTTCTGATGATTATTAGGATTTTTTTTTCTCCTGAGATAACAAATGTGCATACTTAGGAGATTAAGAGCACAATAGCTTGACAGAACAAAAGTAGGTGTTGTACAATGAATTTTGAATTTCTGAGAAAGACATATCATTTCCCTTGAGAAATCTACAGACATTTTTTACTACATCCAACAAACTGTTGTTAAGCAAACAACTTCGTGCAGCTGACCTAAATATTTGTAATGCACTACATTACTGGAAGAAAATTGGGAAGTACTGCTGACTGGAAGAAAATTGGGAAGTACTTACATTGCCCTAGATCCTTCACAGGGTCCAAAAGCTGGACTTAAGCTTCTGTCAGAAAGAATATATTATGTTGAGTAATAAGCTACACTCAGTTTCCAGTGCGGGGAAACTTAGGTTTCCCTCTGAGTCATCATTTTTGACAGTATGATTAAGTGGAGCAGAAACAACCTCATGACTCCACATTATGGTATTATGACTTCTCACTGTTCACCAAGTGGCATTCACCAAGGAACTGGTGAATCTCAGCATATAAGCAGAAATGATGACTTATTAAGCATGTATTTCAAATGAAAGAAATCACAAGAATATAAGGGGAGTTTTGTGGACTCACAGGAGAGGTGAAATTCCAATCACAGTAAAAGTCATAATGAGGTAAACTATGTAATAAAGTCAATAAAAGTCAATATGGCTTAGCATAATAAACTTGGGACTTAGAAGAAATAAATTATACTAAAGCAATCACATAATACTTAATAGAAGAGAATTGTATGAAGTGTAGGCAGTGCATTACCATCAAAATTACGGAAAAAAAAAAGAAAAAAAATAATCTCATTAGACCAATCAGTAACACAATCGGAAGTTCATTAATGAATTAATTATTTATCCTTCTTCTATAGTGAAGGAAGCCTCATACAAAAACAACAATTATAGTCTAAAATGTGGAAAATGCATAGATATTATTTTCCACTGTTTTTAATAGAAAAAGAAAATCCTATCATCTAACCACATAATAGAACATCAGGTTTGATTAGTATCTTCAATGTTATCATCTTAATCATGTCTACTTTGATTTTCATTATTTTTCACATTGTATATTTTATTTACATTAAATAGAAAAGACTTAATATATTTTTATTTGATTTTCTAAAGTCTTCTTCCTGAACCTACTTCTCTAGGGAGACTTTGCTCTTGTGTGATAAAACCATCAGCTGTACATGTACTAATACACAGATCTCAGTGGTACTGCTGTCAAAACAAAACAAAACAGCAACAACAAAAAAAAAGTGGAAGATACAGCAATAAAATACCATCACAGCCATTAAGCACTGTAAAATAGGGAGGTAGTTATAATCATATCTAGATAGATTCTGTTTTCATCTTAGTTTTCTTGTTATTTATCAATTAGCTCAATGCAGAGAGATAGTTTTTTATGCATACAATGTTGAGAAGTGTCATTATACTATAAACAAAAGATCAAATGTGTATAAGAAAATGTATGACATGTATTATATATGATATAATTCTGTACTTTTTGAACTATCAGTAACTTAATCTTAAAACTCATCTCTGATTTTTCAACTGAATGATTATGGAAGGAATACAATAGAGATAATCATGTGTTTCCTAACACCTCTTCCTGTGATTTTATGCATTTTGTACAAATAAAATAGCAATAAAACAAAATAAATCAAAAGATGTTTGTTTTTTTCCCCACTTTTTCATTATATTACCATAAGGATATCAGAATTTTTCTCTTTGGCTACAAAAAAGTTTGAGTAAATTTCTGCAAACAGAAAACGTAGAAACAGTGACTATAACAGGAATAGAATCACCGAATAGTAGAATCACCAAGATTGAAAAGACTCCGAGATCACCCAGTTCAACCATCCACTTACCACCAATATTTCCCAACTGGACTATGACCCTCAGTACAACAATAAACATTTCTGGAACATCTACAGAAATGGTTACTCAGCCACCTCCCTGGGTAGCCTGTTCCAGTGCCTGATTACTCTTTTGAAGAATAAATTTTTCCTAGTATCCAACCTGAATCACTCCTTGTACAGCTTGAGGCCAATCCTTCTGGATTTAACTGCATTCACCATTAGTCTCTGGGCCTGGCCCTCCAGTGAGTTACTTACTCAGCAAAGAGTGTACCTGTCCAAGCCACAGATTGCTAGCTTCTTTAGCAGAATGCTGTGGGAGACAATGCCAAAGGTTTTGCTGAAGTCTAAGTAGACTATGTCAACAGACTTTCCCTCATCCACCAGCCAGATCACTCAATAATGTAAGGAGATCAGACTGGTCAAGCAGGTACTGTCCTTTCATGAATCCGTGTTGGCTTGGCCTGATCCCCTGGGTGTCCTGCACATGCCATGCGATCTCACTCAAGATGATCTGATCCATAACCTTTCCTGGCACCAAGGACAGGCTGACAGGCTTCTAGATCTATAGATCTATACCTAGCTGTCTATAATCTCTATCTATCTCTATAGAGATCTATATCTTTTTTCTTAAATTTTCTCAAAAAATGGACTAAGACCAATAGCCCAGCTAAAGTGCATCTGCACCAATTGTGTGGGCAAGCACAGGAGATGTTGAAACCCACTGTACAGTACAAAAACTAAAACTTGATCACTATCACTGAAACATGGTGGGATTGCTCTAGTGACTGGTGTGCTTCCCCTTTAGCAGGGGAAAGTAAGGAGAAGGGGCAGTGAGCTTACTCGCTACACTTGTGAGTGTTTTAATATTATAGCATTCAGTGCTGGCAATGATAAGACTGTCTCTATAGGTAAAGACCTGGGGAAAGGTAAGCAAAGCAGACATCCTTGTGGGAGTCTATTATAGACTATCTCAGCATGATGAAGAGATGAAACATTCTGCGGCAGAATTCACACAATCACTAGATCTTGTTCTTGTGGGGGACTTCAATTTACTTGGCATTTACTGAAAGCAGCTAGTAAGCAGTCTAGGAAGTTCCTGAAATATGTGGAAGATAATTTCCTGACACAATTGGTAACAGAATCTAAGAGGGGAAGAACCCTTCTAGGACTGCTCTTCAGCAATAGAGAAGGACTGCTGGGAGACATAGTGACCAAAAAGCTGTCTTGAGCATAGCAACCACGTTCCTTTTTCCATGTGAAGTCAGGAGAGGGGCCAACAAAAGTGCCATGCTGGACTTCCGGAGGGGCAAATATTGAGCTATTTAGAACATTGCTTGAGAGAATCCCTCGGGATTCAGTCCTGAAGGGCCAAGGGGTCAAGGAAGGCAGTTTTCCTGTGTCATAAGATGAGTTGGCAGAGAAAAAGACTGGCCTGGCTGGCCAGGGATCTTTTGCTGAGACTCCAGGAAAAAAAAAAAAAAAAAAAAAGCCTTTATCACTGTCATGGTTTTGTGTTTTTTGGTTTTCGGTATTCCACATCATAACATCATGGAGTGCACTGGGAATTAAAGTGTTAATGCTCCAATTCCGGGTACCTGTCCCTGTACATCACAGAAGTCATGGGATCTGGCCCTTCTGGATTGGGCAGTCTCTTACTGCCTTGCAGTGGGTGCTGGAGGGTGCTTTCCTAGCAGAGCTAAGCTTTTCAGTTTGACTCGCTCTCGGGAACTCTCTCTCTCTCTCCTATTTTATTTATTAGTCTCAGTTTCAATTAGATTGTATGATATTGTGTTATCTTGCATTCTGATATCATAGTAAAATAAATTTTCCTCCGTAGATCATTGTCACCGTTTTTTTTTTTTTTTCCTTCTTTGAACCAACTCCCATCTCCCTATCCCTTTTCCCTTTTCTTTCCCATTTTGTGGGGCTAGGTGGGAATAGGAGGGCAGGGGCCTACTGCCCCCCTGTCATGGGCATAGATTAATCTAGTTAACTCTGTGACAATCACCAATGAAAGAAGGGACAGTGAATTTGAGGATGGATGTATAGGTATGCTGCTAAAGCATGCAGAGGGAAAATTAGAAGTGCAAAAGCTCAACAAGAATTTAGTCTGTCCACCACTGTTAAAGACAATAAATAATGTTCTTACAAATATATTAACAGCAAAAAAAGGAGCAATGAGGGCCATAATTGGATTCTGTGGGGAACAGTACCACTGAGGGTGATAAAAATACTGAGTTTTTCAATACCATCTTTACTTCTGTCTTTAAAAGTCAAAGCAGTTATATTCAGGATACTCAGCCCACTGTGCTGGAAGAAAGGAATAGGGAGCAGAATAAACACCACACAATTCAGTAGAAAAGATCTGGTGACCTGCTACTCCACCTGGACTGTCACAGGTCCATTGAGCCAGAAGGAATCCATTTAAGAATACTGAGAGAGGTGGCAGAAGTGATTGCTATGCTGCTTTCCATAATTTGTCAGCATTTGTTCAACCAGAGAAGTCCCAGATGATTGGACACATGTTAATATGACATTCGTCTAAGAAAAGGACTGGAAGGAGGATCTGGGTAACTAAAAGCCTGTCTGCTTGATCTTGATATCAGAAAGGTTGTGGAGCAGATCTTCTGGATTGTAGTCAGGTGTGGTTAACATAAGTTCATAAAAGGTAGATCCTGCTTGATCAACTTGATCTCCTTCTATAACCAGGTGACCTGCCTGATGAATAAGAGAAGGGCTGTGGATGCAGTCTATCTAGACTTTATGAAAATCTTTGACTTTGCCTCCCACAGTATTCTTCTGGAGAAGCTGATAGACTTGGACTCCTCATTAGGTAAGGAACTGGCCTGGAGGACCAAGCCCAGACAGTTGTAGTGAATGGAATGAAAATGCTGGCAACCAGTCACAAGTAATGCTCTCAAGGGGTCAATAGTGGAGCCTGTGCTGTTTAGTGTCTTTGTTGAGGACTGGGGAGATTGAGTACGCCCTCAGTAAGTTTGCAGATGACACCAAGCAGGGAGGAAGCATCAATCTTTTGGGGGTAGGAAAGCCCTGAAGAGGGATCTGGACAGGTTGGATCAATGAGTTGAGGTGAATTGTATGACCAGTACTTTAGTCACAAAAATTCCATGAATCGCTGCAGCTTTTGGGCAGTGTCTGGCAAGCTGCTTGGAGGAAGGAAAAGAACTTGGGGATGACGGTAGACAGCCTACTGAACATCTTTTGAGGAGTGGCTGAGTGAACAGGGATTGTTTAGTGTGAAGGAGCAGAGGCTCAGGGGAGACCTTATACAAAATAAATTAAAAACAAAAAACAAACAAACAAACAAAAGACACCCCAAACCTTTACAACTACCTGAAAGAATGTTGCAGTGAGTTGAGGATTGGCCTTTTCTCTCAGGTAACTAGTCATAGTGGGTGTTCAGGTTGGATTTTAGGAAAAATGTCTTCTAAGAAAAAGTACTGAGGTATTGAAATAGGCTGCCCCAGGAGGTGGTGGAATCCCCGGACATTTTAAAGAAAATTAAAGGTGTATTAATGAGAGGCATGGTTTAGTGGGTATGTCTTTGATGGATCAACTGTTGAATGAGATGATCTCTGTGCTCTTTTCTGACCTTAATCATTCTATAATGGTATGAAATTAAACTAATTACAATTTATACATTAAAATTTAAGAAAGTACATCCTAATTTTCTGTTTATAGAGTTGAAATGCATGTTATTGCACTGTAATTAGCTTAATACCAAAATAATCAATTTGTATCTACTAATCAATTGATGTAGGGTTTTTGTTTTTTGTTTTTGTTTGTGATTTATTTTCAGTTTTTATTTCTTTTTCCTTAACTCAACTAGCATTACAACTAAGGACTTGCAATGTTTGGGGAATGGGAGTAATGAAAACACAAAGTCAATGACCTAAAGTCACACTCAGAGATTCTGATTGAACCAACACTTTTTAAAATGTTTACAATCATTTAATGTGTTAATGTTTACATACAATAATTAATTTCATTATGCTTTTTATTCCTTAGTTGCATTCTAGTACAAAAGACTCATGGCAAAAAACGAATCAACCCAGAAAAATCCACTATCAAATTTGGTGGTGTGCAGATATAAGCTTATATCTCTATTAATCCATATGCTGTGTGGGTTGGACAAAAACAGTATACCAGAACATGAAAAACAAAATCTCCTTCAGCTTTCATTGTGGTTGCATCCACTATGAGTTTCCAGGAAATTATGTAGTAGTTTTTAATTAACCCTACTAGAAATAGCTATGATTTCAAATGCTGAATTATGCCTTCTGGTTTCTGAGTCAACAGATGTTGACCTTGTAGCGGCAAAATTTCCCTCACTGATATACAACCTAATCAGCATTACACTTTTCTCTTTCATGAAAAGAGCAATATCCAATTAGAGAATATGCTTTTTGAAAATGAAGGTTGAAGGTTAAGATTTCATTTAGGATGCATTAGTTTAAACATGCCTTTGGGCTATTTCTATTAGCTAGTCTTTTCATGAATTCTCATAAAAAAAAATTGAGAAGGATGCTCTTAATGCTAAAAAGAAATTGATTCAATAGTATGCATAAGTTCATCTTCCATTTTTCTAAATGTGATCCTTGATGATTTGAAAGTTTCATATTACATCTCCCTTTCTACTCTGGAATTAAGCTTCACAGAACTACTGCATTAACAATGATATTATATTTTAGACTAAAAAACAAAATCTCAAAAGATATGTTTTTCAGGATTCATCTTCTACAGGAGAAACAGTTATGCAGATTTAATATGTTAATGTCTTTGCTCCAAGTAACACTTAATACTCTGCATCTCTATCTCCATGCAGTTCTGAGATAGCATGCTTAACTCTGGTTCTCCATGACACTGAAGTTACCTTTTTTCAAAAGAAATTCCAGTCATTACAGTTACTACTTTGATTGATGAATTAATTGATTGAGTTATTGATTGGCTTTGAATCAGAATGCTGTAAAGAAAGACTGGCAGCTCTCCTACTTGGAACTTGCATTAACTCTTCTATGATTAATTCCAAAATCTCTACGGATGTAAAAAAGAAAGTAGAATCTGAATTCATAAACCTTACATGTGAAGTGGGAAACTAATACCAAATAACTAAATAAGCAGTGCCTTTGCTTGTGGGAGTACAAGAAAGACTATTCAGAAAAGAATCTGTGGGGCAAGACAAACAGACTGAGAAAGCAAGGCAGAGAACCTAGGACACTTCCAGAAGAGAAAAAGAAAGTCAAGTAAGCTGAGTGATGGCTGTGTGTAATGACCTTGACCAAAGGAAGACACTGTGGCTCGGAACAACTCATGGCTCTGATTGGATAAGCACCTCCATATACATCTAAGGAGTGCTTGTGGAATGTTTTGTTCACATGAAAAGGCGGGTGGGAAAGTCAAAAGAGAAAACTTGTGAATATATGTAAGGGATGTTAATCCTGTAATAAATTATTTGGATCGTTCATATCTGAGTCTGTACCTCACAGGCTGCATTTGCTTAGGAAAAGAAGAGGGGAAAACAGATGCTCAGGTATTAGCTTGCACAAAGTGGACAGAGTTGGAGACAGGAATTTTATTTTATCTGAAATCACCTTTTAATTTTAAATTTCTAGAATAGAATTTATTTTTCTTGCTTGCAAATTGATTTAAGCTTACTGAAGCCAGTTCTAACCTTTTAATATTAGTTTTACATAGCTTTTCAAAATTTCTTAACAAGGAAAAAGGTAGCAAACTGGTGAAAAAGTAATCTGTTAACATAAACAGAAGAAAAACTATGCTAAAACTGCCTTAACTCTAAAGAAAATTTTCTTTCTTTATAACAGAACGCCATTAAAAAGAACACTTACTCTTGCTTTGTTTTTTAATGATAATTTCTCTATATGTCATGCTCAAAAGTATAAAAACAAACAAACAGAACAATGTTTCCTAACTGTATCTCTTCATTATGTCTCAAAGGAACTGAAAAAATTTGGGTAGATTACTATGGTATTGTGGAAATGAGTAAGTATTTTTCTGAAATTCAATCTATTAAAACCGATGCAGACTTGAGAACTATCCAGTGCAGAAAATGAAGTTATATTTCTACCCTTTACAATACTTGGAGAGATTAAAAAAAAAAAAAAAAAAGTTTTTTTTAAGTTCCTGTGCATTATACTTGTCTTTTTAAATAAGAGCTTTTAGGACCCACAGTATGATAAGCTTTTCTAATACAGCCCTCTGAGAGCAGAGAGAGATTTGTTCTAAAAGCCAAAAAGCTGCCTATGCCTGCATCCTCCACCAAGAATGTTTGGCCCTGTTACGTGACTAGCAGGGCAAGAGCACTCATGGACCCACATCTTGAGAAAGGGAAAAAGGGAAAAGGAAGAACAAGGGTGGAGAAATAGGCCTAAAAAAAAAACAGTGGCAATGATCTGATGAGAAACAAACTAATTTACTAAATAAAATATTGGAGTGCAAGATAACACACTATAATATGATATAGTACAATACAATTAGAACTGAAGCAGACAAATTCAATAAAATTAGAGTGTCCAAAGAAAATGAAAGCCTTACTGTAATGCTGAGGTGAGAAACATAGCTGGGGTAGGCAGAAGAGAAAAGAGGGGGCATCTCATGATATGAGAACAGTTTTATCTTTTTCTCCAAACAGAAAATGGAAACAGAACAACACAAAGTCTTCTGGGGTATGTAGCATGTAGTTCTTCTTCTCTCCTGAGAACCAGGTACCTGGATCTATCCACAATCCATGGAACTGGAGCATTAACTCCCAGTGCACTACATGATGTCATGATATGGAACACCAATAGCAAAAATCATAAAACTATGACATCTATTTATTATCACAGTATATATTCCTTGAATGTCAGGATAATCATTCCATCTCTTTGCAAACAGGTTATGTATTGGGTGGGGGCTGGGATATTGCTGTGACTAAAAGAATAAGAATAATTTCCGTATAAATTTATAGCGAACTCAATTTTTGTAGATCATAGAAAACTATAATCAGATTACCATTTAACTTTAGTTTACACACGGGAAAGAGATCATCTGAGATAAATATACATCTGAAACAGATTTATATATGTATGTCCTTGGCACATTTTGTGACATTTTTCTTGATTATTTGAGAGATCTCAGTAACATTGAATGAACAAACAAACAAAACTATAAACACTGGTAGCAAAAAACCAAGCATAATTAAGTTAAATAACTTTACGTATCATCCAAAATTTATGAAGGGAAAATCTTTATCAGTTAGATTTAAGTTTATTTCTGAGGAGAAAGATATCTTTATGAAGACACATAGATGCGTATATCAAATGTTTTGTTGTGCACTTCATTTTACTTAAGTTGTTCTTCACTTCATTCTCACTTAGTTAATCAAACCCAAAAGCAGACCAAGAACAGATCTAACCTAGACACCTCTAAAAATATTTTTCAGGTTTCAATCCTGACATTTTTACATGGAATGCAACAGGTTGTGTGAAGTTATTCTTTGTCAACATTGTCAAGAAGATATTAACCAAAATGCTTTCCTGAACTTCATATTTAGAAGGTTTATCGTCTCTAATAAGATTTCTCTAGTATTCATTGTTCTGGAAACTACCCTGCACAAGAGAAATGACAATTGGCCTCACCAAACACAACCGTGCACTGTTCAACAGTTCTCAATAGACTCGGCACTGGACAATATTGAATTTCTTTCATTGTTCTTCTGAGACTTCTGGGATATGAAAATTAGTCATTGACAAAACACGTTATTGCCACTTAATCAGTAATATTCAATGTGAAGAAAAAAAATAGTAAAACAACTCCCTTGCACCTTGACAAAATAGATAAAATCCCTCCTTCAGATTTTGACTATTCAGTTATTTCCTATCTTCTCAGGGACAATATAAAATCAATGCCAGGAATGTGGGATCCAAAATAAGATTTTATTTCATATAATAAATCATGCTAAGAAATACTTTAAAGTACAAAATTAATTCTAGAAAGTAAATGAATAAATGACTCAGTGCTGGATGAAGAAATGACTGTGCTTTATAAAGGCTTAATTAAACATGGATTTGTGAAATATCATTGAAATAGTAGGATTAAACAGTCAATCTAAGGATTTTTAGGCCTGGAAACTTATAAAAGATGTACTGCATTCTTGACAATATTTTACATATAAGAATTAAAATATATTTTTTAATCACAATTATAGTAGATGAGACATGAAAAATACCACTTTGCTTACATGGATTATCTGTCAAAGATTATCCTAATAGTGACAGAAGAATGCATATTTTTCAGCTAACTGTCTCCCTTTACTAGAGGAATAGAACTATTGTAATTAGAAAAAGGCTATACAGTAGAGCATTTGTCAGGAGGGCTTTCATTTGACCAAAAAGCATCTTACTGTGTATTTGGATAGTATCTAATATGTTTCAGTGTAGAATGTTGGTGGAATGGAATTTTTCCAAATGATGGTTTTTCGTGTAATGGATAAAATGGCAAATAATATTTATGAGATAAATTTACTCTATTATACATGTTGTACCAAAAGAATGACAAATTTTAAATGATAATATTTTTGAAAAGCATTTCAAAGCTATAATTTTTCATAAGTGTATGTATTTGAGGCAATTTACCAATCAAAATTCCACCTGGAAATGAATTTTTATGGGTGAAAAAGCTCTTGACAGCAGAGCACAAGGTATAAAAACAATTCACAGGGGAAAAAAAAAAAAGATTCTATCAAGTATTTTCAGCAATAATAACAGTTTAGCTTTGGTGAGAAGTCACAGTGCTGAAAAGCACATTGAATGAAACAAACATTAATATTACCATGATATTCTGAATTGAAGAATGCTAGTTTTTTGAACTACTTAATAACGTGCAGACATCACCAAGTTTGCCAACATCTTATTAAAATTTGCTAGAATGTCTCGGGTACACTGGCTGATAAAGAGTGACCACTGCTTAAAATGCTAGCTAAAGAGTTTGCAAAGCAATCTAAGAGCACAGAGCTGAATTAATAAGAAAAATTATGTTTTCACTTTTTCATAACAGTAGGATAATAAGGGATTATTTCCCATTACTTGCAGCCTGTGTCTTTAATACCTTGAAAAATAAATTCCATCCACTGAGGATTAAGACATGTTGTGGACTATAATAAGGCATCAAGTAACATTTCTAAATTAGCAGAAAATACCAACTGTATATGAAAACTGGGCAAGTTCCTCAGAGAAAGATCAGCAGTTGACTGTCAATGCATTTGGGGAACTTATTGAACTTACAGTTCAATAGATATGAAGGTGGATAATATTTGATCATCTGAGATTGAATATATATATATATTTTTTTCCCTCTCAACTGTTATTTTGGAATGATCAGAAAAGAAAAAAAAAAATTCAGATCAGACAGTGAAAAAGTAAACTTACCTGTCAGACAGTTAACCACGTAGTATCTATTAATTTACTTTCAAGAATTTCAATAACATTTCTGAAAGATTTCATGCAAAAATAAGTGACTACCCCTGGAACCAGAGTGATTCTTCTTCCAGCTTTCAAACTGCTGAACTACAAGAAAGAGGTAGTTTGAAAAAGCAAGGTGATACTCTTGTCCCAGGATCAAAATTCATCTTTTAAAAATATAATTTGTGCAAAATTAATTTTTTAGACCAAATGATTGAAAAATATGTAAATATAAATATTAGAAATAATGCCCTCACATTTTTTTCCCAAATCTAAGATTAATTTTCAGTTTTTGAAAAGATACCAAAATATAGAAAACTAACATTGTTTTCCAAGTAAAATATAATTCAAGTCCACTTCCTCAAAATTTTCTTGACATTTACATACATTTTTCACCTGCACCTTCTGCCATTAAATTATGCTACATAAAAAGTGATATTTTTCACTTGAATAAATAAAGTCATAACACAAAATATTTTCTGAACCTACTGTCTTGAGTTTTCGATTTGGAAACATGACATTATTTCCTTCCTTTTTAAATGGAAATTGAAATGGAATTACTTCCATCCAATTTTAAAGAAGAAAAAATAACAGACAGACAGACCTATTATGTTTTGAAGTTAGTTTTGCTCATAAAATCACAGAATCATGGAATTGCTCAGTTTGGAAAAGACTTTCAAGATCATCAAGACCAACCTAAACCTAACCAAACAACCCTAACTTTAACAACTAATTTCTAAATCATGCCCCTGAGCACCACAGCCAGAGAGTTTTTAATTCTAGTATACATCTCAGATGGAATATTCTTATCTACTGAGCATTTTTGCTTATTTCAGTGTTACAAATTCTTAAATATATTGATTTTTATAGGCCACACTCTTGCACAGGAGAATGGACAAATTCTATTTGTATTATCGTTTGTTGCCAGATAGCTTGTGGAGTATTCACGTATGGAGATATTCAAGACCTATCTCGACACCTACCTGTGTGACTTACTGTAAGGTATCTGCTTTAATAGGTGGGTTGAACTCGATGAGGTCCCTTCCAACCACTGCAGTTCTCTGATTCTGTGATTCATGGATACTATATCCTTATTAGTTCTCTAGATTTCCCACCAGAAATATGACTTTCTGTGCACTGCAAAAGTACTGAAACATTTGAAGAAGAACTTTTTCTCTCAGAGAGTGGTCAGGCACTGGAATGGCCTGCCAAGGGAGGTGGTGGAATCGCCATCCCTGGCAGTGTTCAAGAGGCATCTGGACGAGGAGCTACGAGATATGATTTAGTAGCTTGTGATAGCAGTGGTATTGGTAAGACAGTTGGACTAGATGATCTTATAGGTCATTTCCAACATTGTGATTCTATGATTCTATGATTCTAAGATGAAAATCTCAGTTTGAAGCAGTCATACATTTTTCCAATCACAGAATTTATCAAAGATCTCTTTCAAGAGGGGAATTGGGAGTGAGGGAGGGGTGCTCAGTAGGTGAAGATCATTTTCAAATAGGAGCAAATGTGAAGAACCTGTCTTGGCACCTAATTAATTTTACAATGAACATGAAATGCTAGATGTCATTGGCTGCAGATGCATCTCAGATTACTGCCTTGTGCACAGACACTTAAATAATTGTACAACATTGTCAATGTAAAAAGCTAAGGTATTGCAATTTGTATATCTTGTCTAGAGACAGAATAAAGTTGGTTCTAACTATAGAATAGGCTTGTACATCTTCAAAGGTCACTATCTCTTCATAGCTAAACAAACAGTGAGACAGATGGCTCCTGTGAATGGCCTTAAAAGATACTATTCAACATTATGGTGTTCTCTGCCCTTATACAAAGATCAATCTGTTTTTCCAAATAATAGTCTGAGGGTGTTTGGAAAACCATTATTTCACATAGGAAGAACTCATTATTCTATGAATTTTAGATAATTCAATGGGGTTTTATTTTTAATATTTTTTAATGAATAGATCTGAAAATCAACATAATTTCTTTTCTGTTTTTTTGTATTTTGTTTAATTATTTTTTGAGTGAATGTTTTATTTTTATATTAAATGATTGATGCTTGTTTTGCAAATGAATTTTTCTTGACTTTAGCAGTGTTTTATGTAAAAGTTAAATTAATTCCAATAACAAATATTGTTGTACAAAGTAATTTTGCAGACTCAGATTTAACAATCAGTTACATAGCCACATTAAATTTTTTTTGAAAAAGTAAAAATTTACTGGACATTAAATTATATAATTTAAATATTGACTGAAGTAGGAATTTCCAGACATTTATATTTAGAATAACATCTTTCAGAGAATTGAATTGTTTGAATGCTTTTTATGTCCTAATTCCTCAGCTGAGGATATTTTCATCTTTTCTATTTCATAGCCAATTTTAGATTGAAGAAATAAGTTATTAGACTTCAGTAAATGATTGACTGCAATGTAATATTCACTTACTATCTGTAATGTCACTGCAGTCATCAAAATATGCAAAAATTAGGTTCCTGTTAGTGTCAGTTGAAGTGCTTTTAGTAATTACAACTTGGAATATGCAAACTTGAAATTCTGTTATTATTCTGAGTGCAAATATTTCAGTACTGAGTGTAGTAACACTGCACTACTTTGTTTGAAGCTTTATGGTTTGATCTCTTATTTAAGAACTGAAAATAAATCTATGTTCAAATATTCATACATCTAAGAACATTTTTGAAAACATTTATTTTTTTTGTGTCTTCATAATTCACTTCCCTGATGTTCATTGTTCCTGCAGATACTCAAAGTGATCATTTCTTATTCCATACAATGGAATATAATGACTGAATATTCATATTCGATCATATCTGTAACAAAATGAATTTAATTTTTTCTTTGTTTATTTCATGTTTTAGTAAGAAAACTTGAATAGAAATATAAATGAATGCATATAGGTGAGTTGAACACAAAGGTTGTCATCATTTTGTAACTAAGATGATAATAAAATAGAAAATGGGAGAAAGTTTATTTTCATGATAGTCATCTATGTATAGAACCAGATATTTAGAGTAGATCAAGATGCTTCAAGACAGAAGAGTATTGTTAACTTCCACTGAATATACTGAGCCACAAGATTGATGTGAAATGGTCTACTTGTCAAGTGAAAGATGAAGTGGCTTGAGATCTGCTGTCTGATTCCACCTGCCAACTGCCTCAAGGTTAGTCACATGGAACAGGAATTGAAAGAGTTCAACAAATCACAAAGTCACATCCCCTTAGCATTTGTATTCGCAAGTAGTATGAAGAATACTGTAGAAGAGTCTGTATAGAATTGTAATATGTTATTGGAGAATCTCTTTATACTGACAGAAAGCATCTAGAAACAGCAGCACACAGACTGTGAGTTGTTCCCACAAAATCTATGGAATAACTTCAAGCATACTGCCTAGGTCCATATGTCTCTAAGGACACTCTCCATATGTCCAAGGAACATCTGATTTTGTGCAGAGGGACATGGCTTAGTGAGTACTATTTGTGATGGGATGGACTGGATGATCTTGTAGGTCTTTTCCAACCTTGGTGACTCTGTGATTCTTTGATTCTGCCTATTGTTCCCTTTAATGCTATTCTCAGGTATAAAATGAAGAAGACAACTCTAAACACTTCATTTCAAACATCTGCCTGCAATCCTGCAGCTACCTATGTGATTAGAATATGTGGATGCTTCTATGTAATTTCCAGGATGCTTAGAAATTACCTGCTGCAGTTTTCCAATAACTGCAGTTTAACCTTTAAAATTTCCACTGGAAGAAGCTAAAAAATTTAAAAGATACTTTCTTGGAAAATTAATGCATAGATGCCAAACTCAGAATAGATTTAGCAAAATGCATTCAGAGTATGCATCTTAAAAAAAAAAAAAAAAAAAAAAAAAAAAAAGGAAGAAAGAAAGAAAAAAAAAGAAAAAACTTGAGAACAAGAAAACTTCTAACATGATTAGATTCTAAAACAGTACTCAACAGAGTGCAACACACTGTACAAAATGGTAACATTTGGAGAAGGAAAAATGCAAGGAAAAATCTCAAATACATAGTGACCTACAAACAATTCAAACACGCAGTGGCTAAAACTACTTATAAATAAAATACTCACTTTTTTTTTTTTTTCTTAAGTTCTGACTTCTTAAATTTTTTTCTCAAGGAGGACCAGAAATAATTGGAGTAAAATTCACAATCCTCATGGATTGGAGAAGAGAAGAGGAGGGACGCTGAATGAGATGATGAAGTACTTCTCAACCTTCAGCTGGGAAGTAAGTAGAACAAAGTAGGCCGTTATGTGGAAAAGTGTGAGAACACCTTTCATGTTAGCTTTGAAATTCTTCTACTTCAGATATTTAAAACTCTCTCAAATAACCCACCACAGTTCTGAGTTTCTTCTTTAGAACATAGAGTGGAATTGAAGGAACGAGTTTAGAGAATAAAAGATAATAAATACTAGAAAAAAATCTTACATAACAAATTTCACTATGTTTTTATTAGGCTCTTCTGTATTAATCTGAATTAGAAGTGTGAGTATTAATGTTAAGATGGTTAGACTTTTAAGAGTTAAACTGAGCTAGCAACTGATTTTTTTTTTCTATACATAGAAAAATCTCCACATTGAAAATTACAGTACTTTAAGCACTAACACTTTTTTGTCTGTATTGTGCAAATTGATGTTCACTTAGATTTCAGAGGTAAAAGCCTTTTTTTCTTCTCCTGAAGTGGGAATTAAAATATAAATTGGTTGACTTTGTTTCCTTTTATTGCAAAGTAATTAGTAGTAATGAAGGAATTGGCTAATGTAGTCACCAAGTCACCAGGCCACTCTCGATGTTATTTGAAAAGTTATGGCAGTCAAGTGAAATCACTGCTGGCTAGAAAAAGGCAATGTCACAACAATTTTCAAAGAAGGTATAAAGGATGAACCAGGGAAATATGGAAACTACCAACGAACCAGCATTTTATCTGTACTGAGAAAGATCATGGAACAGGCCCTCTTGGAAACTGTTTCCTCTTGGAAACAAAGGCACATGAAAGACAGACAGGTGATATGGGAAAACCAGTATGAATTCACAAAGGACAAGTCCTGCCAGACCAACCTAGAGGCCTTCTATAATGGTGCAACAGCATCAATGGACAACAGAAGAGCCACTGATATAATTTATCAGGATTTCTGTAAGGCCTTTGGCATGGTCCCTCACCACACCCATCTCTTCAAACTGGAAAGATATGGGTTTGATGTGTGGGTTATCTGATGGGCTAGCAACTGGTTGCAAGATTGTATTTAGAGAATGGCAGTCACTGGCTCTATATTCAATAAAGATCAGAGAGAAGTGATGTCATTCAGGGGCCTGTACTGGGAATGATATTCCTAATTATCTTTATCAGTGACATTGACAGTGAGATCAAGTGCACCCTCAGCACCCTCAGCAAGTTTGCAGGTAACACCAAGATGTGTGGTGCTGAAGGCCCTGTAGAGAGATCTGGATAGACTGAATCAATGCACTGAGGCCAACTGTATGAACTTTAACAGGATCAAGTGCCAGGTCCAGTACTTTGGTCACAAAAATTCCAAGTATCGCTGCAGTTTTTGGGCACAATGGTTTGCAGGATGCTAGAAGGAAAATTATTTGGGGGGTGATGGATGACAGCCCTCTGAACATGAGCCAGCAGTTTGTCTAGTTGGCTAAGAAGGACAATGCCATTCTGACTTGTATCAGAAATAATGAAGTCAGCAGGACCAGAAAGGTTATCCATCCCACTGACTTGGCACTGGTGAGACCATACCTCAAGTACCGTGCTCAGTTTTGGACCCCTCACTTCTAGAAAATATTGAGGCCCTGGAACTTGTGCAAAGAACTATACAGTTCGTGAAGGGTCTTAAAAGGACTGACTGAGGCAACTGAGATTTCTTAGTCTAGAGAAGCAGAGGCTCTGGGGAGACCTAATCACTCTCTACAACTACCTGAAATAAATTTGTACAGAGGTGAGAGTTGGCCTCATTTCCGAGGTAACTAATGATAAGATGAGAAGTAATGGTTTGAAGTAATTCCAGGAGATGTTCAGATTGGATTTTAGGAAAATATTATTCTAATATAGAGTGGTGAGGTATTGGAACAGGCTGCCCCAGGAGGTAGTGGAGTAACCATTCCTGGAGATTTTCCAGATTTTCATGCATAGATGTAGTAATGAGGGACATTGTTTAGAGGGCATGTCTTTGATGGGTTGATGGTTGGAAAAGTTATCTCTGTGGTCCTTTGCAATCTTTATGATTCTATGATTCTATGAAATTCAAGTGTAAGCTCTGGCATCTCAGTCAAGGCAACCCCCACTACCAATGCAAGGTGAGAGACAAAAAGATTGAGGACAGCTCTGCTGAAAATAACTTGGGGATATTCATGGATGTCAAGCTGAACATGAGCCAGCGATGAACCCTGGCAGTCCAGAAAGCCAACCGTATCCTGGCCTCCATGAAAAGAAAGGAGGACAGCAAGATGAGGGAAGTGATTCTGCCCCTCTCCTCTGTGCTGGTGGGACCTCACCTGGAGTATTTTGTCTAGCTATGGAGTCCTCTGTACAGGAGAGACATAGACATATTGGAGCATGCTCAGATGAGGGTGGCAAAAATAATCCAAGGGATGGAATGCCTCCTCTGTGTGTACAGGTCAAGAGAGCTGGATATGTTCAGAAAGATTCCGGGGAGATCTGAGAATGGCCTTTCAGTATCTAAAGTATGACTATAAGAAAGAAGGGGACAGATTCTTTAGCAGGGTCTGTTGTGATAGGACAAGGGGAAATAATTTCCAACAAAAAGGGGAGATTTAGCTTAGATGTAAGGGAAAAGAGTTTTGTTGGGTTTTGTTTATTTGTTTGTTTGTTTGGTTTGGTTGGTTGGTTGGTTTTGTTTGCTTTATGATAAGAATAGGAAAGAACTGGAATGGATTGCCCAGATACATGGTGGATGCCCTGTCCCTGGATGCATTCAAGGTCAAGATGGACAGTGCTCTGAGCAACCTGATCTAGTTGTAGATGTACTTGCTCATTGCAGGGAAGTCTGGATGACCTTTAAAAATCCATTCCAAATCAAAAGGTTCTATAATTTTATGATAATGCTCATGGAATTTCATGTTATATATTAAACAACCACTGTTATTTCTGCTGAAAATAAGATATTCATAGCAAAATAATCTCAACATATTTTTAAACATATTTTTCCATATTTCTTGAATGAAAATTGGTTATACGTTTAAAGATTTTTAGAGAGAAGGTTATAATTTTGAAATATTACACATAATGATTGTGCTATCAGTGCTAACTTCATGAAAAACTCTGTAAATACAAAAGGAAAATTGTTTTCATTTGCCAAGTGCCACTTCACAATAGGCACAATGAACAAGAAAGTGATTCAGCAACAACTGGAAATTTCATATTAAAAAAAAAAAAAAAAGATCAACATCAAGCCTACTATGCTATTATACTTGCAGGAACTGGTTTTGTTAACAGCTGATTTCTTCCAAGAAAGAATTTTCAGTGACTTCCTTTAAGCCAGTCTGAATATAGAGCTGCACCACTGTATTTTATTTTAATATATAAGTCTTTTCATTGCAGGTAAATAATACATAGAAGGATGTAGATTCTTTCCAGACCAGTGTTTGTATATCTTCTTATGTGTACAAGACTTGAAATAAATCCACATCTTCTAAATACATTATTTAAAAATTGTGTTCTGTACAAAATATTTGATGAAAAATAGAATAAAAAGCTAAGTCAGTATTAAACATTAATCCACTTCAAACCTAAGCACATCTGAAATATCCTATCTGTCCCTCTATGGGGCTACCTACTACTATGTGGTCATTGTGGAAAACTCCAGAATGCTCATCTCTCACAAGCGACAAATAGTGAGGGCCTTAGCGAAAAGATCTTCAAAGTGTTGAAACAGGTTAATTGCACATTCAGGTTTCTGGTTGCTTATGTGAATCAATATTGTACTGCATGAATTTCTGTTGTTCTGTATGTACTAATTTAAGATGGGAACACTGGACTGGTTGAGAAACTTGTAGATGACTTTGTTCACTTTCTGATGTGCAGTTTGTTCCAGAATGTGCTCCAGTTTGTTAACTGTTCAGTCTGAAAGTTGCCATTAAATGTCTTCCTATGTTAGTCATATGCTTGGTGCATGACTGAATGTGTTCGTTGTCAATGCATTATCTTTGTATTTGGACAGATGCTATTCTTTTTTTTCTTAAGTGGCTTTTATGTCCCAGCTATATTAGTAGAGAGCAGTCATTTCATTTATCTGACTTTGTTTTGCAAGAATAAATTATTGATTTGATGCTTTTTCTGTCTTAAGGTATATTATTTAATCCAATGATATTCTTACTGTTATTATGAAAGTATTTGTTTCAGAATTTAATTTATATTTCATGAAAAGATCCAAACTGACATGTGGAATTTGGTGAATTCTTGTCAGTGTTTTGAACACAGATTTAATATTTCTCTATCTCTGTTAAAAATAGCCACCAATTTGATTAATCTATCCTGTATTATTTTTTTTTTTCCCATCATTTCTAGCTTACCAAACCTGAACAGAGAATAAGAATAGTTACTAGACTTGAAGTGTATGCTTCTACCCTCTCAACCATGAAATCGTATCCAGTTTCTTTTCCAACAGGATAGTCAGGTTTCCTAGGCAGTGTTCTGCTAGTATCTCCTGACTTTTGACCAGAGAGATCCTAAATCTTGTGCCAAGGGCACTAACAAAAATATTGAAACATGCTCGTATAAACCTTAAGCCAACTCTACTGAATATTTTAATAAATCTTGTGCCATTTTCTCTGTGGAACAAGTTCCACAGTTGCTCTATAGTTCTTCATTAACAGCAGTGGTTCAGTAAGGTAAAAAAATAAATGTAATATAGTTTTAAGAAAAAAAAAAAAAAAAGAGAGAGAGAGATTTTTTACTGGCTGAGGTTTACTAATTTGAATATATTTCCCTCAAGAATGTCTACCCCTACTTAAAAAAATATTTAAATGCCGGGTATTTAAAGATAAAATGTAATGAAATTTAAAAAAAAAAAAAACCAAAACAAAAAAAAAAAACAAAAAACAAAAAAACCCATAAGAATTGGACACTATGCAGTTTATTTCTTTCTTTATTTGCACAAAAATACATGTTTCCTCCATAAACAGCTTCTGCAGATGTAATCATTACTGTTGAGCATTGTGCTTCTGATAAATCAAGTTGCGGAAAATATTCTTGAGGGTGTTTATTTTTCAAAAATTCAGAGAAATTCAGAGTTTACTGAGCACTGTCTATTATTTCTACTTTCTATTGTACATCTTAGGAGTGAGCATGTATTTAAGGAAGGAAAATTTTTGAACCAAATAAATTGATACAGTTCTAATTAGTGTATAATTTTACAAAACAAAGCAAACAAACAAACAAAAAAATCTCGTATTTTGTGACTGTGTAATATAGTCAGTGCAAATTCTTTAATTAATTTTTTTTTTTGCCAAAAAAAGGCAACAGATATATATTTTGGATTTGGACCAAGGACAGTGAAGTTTCTGTTCAGACAGCATTTACTGATGATAACTATTCCTACTGTTTAATAAGTTTCAAATTAAATTACAATGAAAAATGTGGACAGAGAATGCTTCATGATAAAAAATATCAGGTATCACAATGCAACTTGGAGGAACTATAAAGTAGGTCCCACAGATACACTCACTTCCAATGAAATGTACTCACCAACTAAACAACATGTTTATTGTTATAGTTTAGTCTGGGGTAGAATTTCTTCATAATATCTGGCATAGCACTCTGCTTTGGACTTTTCTTGAAAATAGCAGTATTGAAACAGATATTTTAGTTGTTACTGAATGTAGTTTAAAAAAAAAGCCAAGGAATTTTCAGCTTCTTGTGCTACCCTGCCAGTGAGGACATTGAGGATGAACAAATAGCTGGGAGCGCATGCTGCCCGGACAGCTAACCCTAAGTGATTGAAGGGAAGTTACATATTGTATTCTGTTGTGCTCAGTCACAAAAGCTGGGGGAAGTAAGGAAGATGAAGTGATGAAGGAGAATTTCCAATAAAACCATGATGAATCCTTCTCAACAGGAAGTGGCTGAACATCTGCCTGTTGATGGGAAGCAGTGAATTTATTCCTTGTTCTTCTTTGTTTGCAAACAGTTTTTGCTTTAACTAGCAAACTGTGTTAATCTCACCCCAAAAGTGTTTTCACATTTAGCCTTCTGATTTTCCTTCCAGTCCCACCTGGGGAGAATTTGTGAGCAGGTATGTTGGGCTTTACTGTCTAAAAGGTTTAAAGTATAACTACTAATAAAAGTCAGTGTTGTCAAAATGTCATAATATCATAGACTATCCCAAATTGGAAGGAACACATAAGCACATAGTGCTTGAGGTGAGTTTGCAGCAGTACAGAAGAGAACAGGGCAGTGTATTTCCTTGACCAGTTAGCAGTGCTGGGCTCAATGCCTATGATATGACTGGTCCTTTTGGCTCTCAGAACACACTGCTGATGGATGCATACTCAACTTGCTGTTAACCAGAATTTCCAGATCAATTTCCATGGGGGTGCCCTCCAGCCTCCTGTCTCAAGTCTATCCATAATTATCCTGTCATGGATGAAGAATCCTCCCAGCCTGCCACAAACATAGTAAATATTTGATTACTGCATACAGACCATTTTTATAACATTGAGAACAGGTCTTAAAATGGAGCTCTGCGGATTCCTGTGACTGACTTTCTGACAGCTTGTGGCAACTCCATTTATTGTGAAACATTATTGAAATAATATGTGCCCTAGATGTGCTACTAGTATGCATTTTTGGCCAAAAAGCCTTCAAACATAGAATTTACCATAAAAAATCCGTATTGTGAATATAACTGTATTTTAAAGTTTAAGTGAATGGATTGTAGTGTACACACACACACATATTTAAACATTGTCAGGGAATGAGACATCTAATGTAACTTCAATATATGTAGAACGTGGATCCTACAAGGCTTTAGATTTTTGTGACAATTTTTGTTGTTAGTTTAAAGGAAAAACACTGTAAACCAGTAGATACAAGTGAGCAATAGAATCATAGAATCATCAAGTCATCTTCAAAAAGACTTTCAAGAGCATCCGGTCCAATTGTCCACCAATCACCAATATTTCTCACTAAACCATGTCCCTTATCACAATATCTAAACTTTCTTCGAACAACTCTGGGGTCGGTGACTCCACCACCTCCCTGTCCAGGACATTCCAGTGCATGACCACTTTTTCAGAGAAGTAGTATTTACTAGTGTCCAGCCTGAATCTCCCTTGATGCAACTTGAAGCCATTCCTTCTAGTTCTATCACTGTTACACAAAAGAAGAGGTCAACCCCCAGCTCACTACAACTTCCCTTCATGTAACTATAGAGAGCTATAACGTGCCCCCCTGAGCCTTCTCTTCTCCAGACTGAATAATCCCGGATCCCTCAGCCTCTCCTCATAAAGCCATTGCCCAAGACTTCTCACAAGCTTCATTGCCCCTCACTGGACACACTCCAGGGCCTCAATGTCTTTCTTGCAGTGAGGGGCCCAAAACTAAACACAGTACTTGAGGTGTGGCCTCACCAGTGCTGAGTACAGAGGGACAATTACTTCCCTGCTCCTGCTAGCAACACTATTTCTGATACAAGCCAGGACAATACTGGCCTTCTTGGCCACCTGGGCACACTGCTGGCTCATGCTTATAATTTATTCACTTAACCATCTTTGAGGAATTTTTAAATTCTGATGCACGATTTCTCTTTAATGTATTTCAGAAAGGAAAAGTAGCTCATTATTCAAAAAGATAACTGTAATACTGTATTATAGAATAAGACTTGGAAAGCTATTATTTTCCCGTTTCCAAATCAACTGTTAATTTTTGCATGCTCTAAAACTGTGGATCAGTTACCAATTTGGATGGCACACAGTCTTAAGGGTTAATGTGGTCCAAGAGTACAGAAATTAAAAGCAGAAGTATAAAATTGGAATAAAGTTTGGAAAATATTTAAGAATTTTACTAGAACACTCATTCTAAGGCATTCCAATTTAAGTAGTATGAAAGTTGTTCAATTCCTGAATCACAGAATCATAGGGGTTGGAAGGTGCCTCAGGAGATCATCTAGTCCATCATCTAGTCTCTGTTAAAGCAGGTTGCCAATTAGAAGTTTATGCTAACCAGAATACTGAAGACTTCAGATTCTCCAAGAGAGTGTGTAGGTACTTCTTCTCTACCAAAGCGTGTAGAAGAATTTCTTAGTTTAAAACCAGTTTTCTGCAGTTAACACTGTATTAATTATCATGCAGGCAAACAGTGTTGCCATAACAAGGGCTTTCAAACAGAAATTACCTTTTTTTTTTTTTTTTTTTTTTTTTGTCAGAATAATCAAACACTGGGTAGATGTTTTGCTTTCTATGAGGACAAAATTATTCTGCACTACATGTACACATTGTAATATTGACTCAATACTGAAAATTAATTCTGATACATATAAATCTTTTTTTTTTTTCATTTTTAACTGCATATTAATGGATAGCATGAAAATTAAAAAAAAAAAAAAGTAAAGAAATCAACTTATTAAAAACGTAGTGAAATTTAAATATTAAATATCATTGAAAAGATGAAAACTATTTCAATTAGAAGACTATTACAAATTATTTTAATATTAATATATTAATATTTTAGATTATTTTAATTTTAAAAAAACTTTCATAAGATATTTAAAAGTACACTTTTGCTATCACTGAAACATAGTTTACAGAAAAATCACTTTTTTTTGTTTTGTATTTGAGTGTTCTCTAAATGCCTTTTTTGTCCTAGAAAATAGTCTATGTATTTTTACTCAGACCTATGTAAAAATTACTCAAACTATAAAGCATTATGGAGAAATGAAAGGAATCAAAACAAAACAACTGTGCCTAAAAAAAGCTATGCATTACACAGTGTTTTATGCAAGAATATATAAAACAGAAATTCTTGAGATTTCTATTTCCCCAAAAAATATTCTTCTAAAATAACTGAATAAGCATTTCCATGGTACATTTTCAAAACTGAATAAAATTTTCTAAAAATGGCACTGGTATGAGTGACTCTATGTATTTACAAATTAAGATATGTTTCTACTCATTTGCACATTGTCAGCTCAGATAAATATATTCCTGATGCACACAGTCACAGTTCAGACCTGTTATTTTTCTCTCCAAGAGCCTCATGCAGATTATCATTTTTATTGAAAAGAAGCAGTAAATGCATAAATTAACAACAGAGTTTTGAGAAGTTTCAGCTACTTAGATGACAAGAATAATGACAAAATTTCTGACAGCATCTTGACTAGCAATTCACAGGAGGCTTCAGTGATTTTTGACTCCATTTTCTCTGTCATGGTAGTTCAATGAGAAACTCTCGTATTACTTTGACCAATGACTGCCAAAGCCTTTGGTCAATGTTTAGATCGCAAAACTTGCACTGACAAAAGTTGCTTTTCAACTCCTCATAAATCTAAGAACACAAAGATATATCTGTGATGTACAAAAAGTTTAAAAGAAATATTCATATTTAGTAAGTGGTAATGTTAGTCAGCCAAGGTATCAAACTATAAAATCTAATACTTATCTACATTGAAACAAGGCCTTTAAGACTGTGGAAGGCAGATATTACCTAAGCCCTTACAGAGGGACTGTATTTAACACAGACTGTTTATCAGTTAACTGATGAAGTTAGCACTAGAAGTCGTGGTAGCACAGAGCATAAGAAAATTAATTGTTAGTAGTTGCTGGATGGAAAAGTAAGTATGAGATCCATAATGTGTATTAGACTAATTCTGTAAACATATATTTTACTAGAGGAATTTAAGTAGAAGGATGGAAGGAAGTAAGCCTTGTCCTCTGTTATGGCTGAAAAGTGCATGGTGGGTTCAGTGTCTTAGTTGAAGTGGTTATAGTATTTGTCACCTAAGCATTTAAGATCTGAGAGCCTTAGATGTCAGATACTAAGGGATACTGGTATGCTGAAATACAGAACAAAAGTTACAGCAGAGCATAGATTGTAATAACATCACAGGGATGGGAAGTTGATAGTACTGTGAAACTGATACTGAACTGACTGCATAGTAGACACTCCAAATCAGCAGCTTTTCTGTTTTCTGCTGTACCAGTTGCAACAAAGATATGTATGAGAGTACCTCAAGCTCCATCTGAAAATAATATAAAAATGGCTCAAAAAAGAATGAATTTGGGGAAGACACCCTCACACACAAGTCAGGAGGACACTGTGGCCTTCTGGGATCAGTCAATGGGCTGAGCCTCTCTTCCGAATATTGGTGCCTACTAGGTAACATTTGCATGCTTGGTTATTCTGAGTGCTCGACCCTGGAAAACTTAGAAATCTCTATATAGTTCTTCAATAATTTAATGTGTTTGAGGTTGATTGTATTATTCACACTCTTGATACTCACATGCGGTCCGCAGACAGTGTATCATCAGTTACAAAATAATTTGTAATCTATTGTCTCAATAAACAGTGTTATTCATTAAGCTAGCCATGAGAGTTTGTATTGGACATGACCAAGTTGGTTAAAGTGAAACAAAATCTATCAAGGACAAAAATAAAAGGATCGTAATACAATGAAGCTGTTAAGTTGTCTAATCAAAGTGATAAAAAGCACCTTCAAAAACAATTAGAGTAGTAGTTCTGCAATCACAAAATAAAAAATGGAAGGAATGTTAAAGGAGGAAGGGGGGGGGGAGGGGAAGAGGAAAGCAGAGCTAAGCAGGACAAAGTAATAAGGTACTTGTGCTAAACTAAAATACTAGATTATCACAGCTTTATAATATATGAACAGGTACACCAAGTAATGTTGTCTAATGGTACTTAGTGTATTACCATTTCATTTATTAAAGCAAAGAACTTGTGTTCGGTGGGAACCCTGATGCTTATAGATTTTGAGAGAGAAAAAAAAAAAAAAAAAGTTCTTCATATGGATGGATAAGATTTTTATAGCTATATAAGAAAGATATTGACAATTATGGTGGACATATAAAAGGCAAATTTTACATGGCCAGCACCACAAGCATTATTTTCATTAATGAATGCTAAGGCAGCAAGTTGTGCATGCCTATTTTATATATTTAGACATCATTATTACACTTTGATAGGGAAAAGAATAAAACTTGACTGACAGCTTATCATTGCATGTTTACTCAGGGTTTGAAAATAGCAAGTGTCTTCAAAAGGCTTCACTGCCCTTGGAAGCAATTCCCTGACAGCATGCTGATTGAGGAATAAACCTCATTTACAATTTGTCCAGCAGGACTGTTATTATCAAGGAGGATAAATTCACACCTTCTGAATTCCCACTAAAACAAAATAAGGCTTCTGTTAAACTACAAATATAGTTATATTTTCCCTCTTTTTACACTCTTCTCAACTACACTTGATGAATACCTGTGCTATATTTTAATGAGCTGCTGTCAAACAACTGCATGAGATTAGATAGCAGATAGGAAAAAATAACAAGGTTCAGTGAGTTTTTTCATTCAAATTCAGTAAATAGTAGATGTGTTGAAGAAGAAGTTTCCTTAGAATTCTTTTGAAGCAGAGGTTAGTGACAGCAAACAATGAAATAAAATATATATTCTGTCGGTAATAAAAAAATTTGCAATTCAGGGAATATTTAGCTTTCAGATTCCAAACCAAAAATAAAGCTACAAAAAAGGATACATTGAACATACAAGAATGCTGAACATGAGATTTAAAAAAGTGAAAAGTCATACTACTACATCGTATCTCAACAAGTGCTGAGTGCCTGTTGATTTTAAACAAAATGAGGCCTTTTACTCATTAGATAATAAAGTAGTGAACCAAAGACTAGCTTGGCAAAATCTTGCCATTACTTGATCACATAATCAGTATATAAAGATTTATTTTGCTTCTTCAGTAGTTTCTTTCAGGTTTTGTGATTCTGAATGTGAAACCGGAAAATATATATAAAAATAATTCTGTGCAACTCAGACTTCAATCTACACCAGTGATCAGTAAATCATTTTTAGATATTTCTGTAGTAGATGTTCATGCAGATGCATCATTTCTAAGATTAAAAAAAAAAAATACTTACATGCACATAATTAAAAGCTGCATGCATGTAACTCTGTTTCTTATTCTCACAGTGTGTAAGGAGCAAATAATGGACTCTTCAATCTTGTAAATACAAATGGAGGCTCTACTTTGAAAATGATAAAAAAAATGTTTCTAGATTGAATAAGTTATTAATCAAGTTCTATATATGTCACCAGTGTATTTATCAATGAATTGTTTTCACTGCTTACTTTTAGCAGTTTCTGAAAAATGGCATTGGTGTAGATGACAGTACAACTCTGAAATTTGTAAAAAAAAGACATTCATAAAGATTGAGTTTTCTTCATAATCAGGACAAACTAAAAAACTAGATGTGATAATCAATCTTGTTTATGAAACAAACTGTTTGCAAAGATTAAGAAAATAAGATGAAACATTTACATGAACAACCTCAGAAACAACAACAAAACACAGTACAAAAATCATTGGAAAGCAATTGTAGTGTTACAAGGCATAGTCCTTTATATGGCAGATAGTCACATTATAATGTTCTTCCATAAGCTTACAAAGCATTATCTTTAAGCTAAATTTCAGTATAATGTTTTAATTTCTAAGATTTTTTGTTTCAGTGTGATTCTAATATATAATTTTTTAATTTCATAATCTATTCAAGTGCTTTGTTCTTACAATGTTGTTAAAAATTTAAGCGTTCTGTTCTCTCCTTGTGACCTAAGAATCTAGAAAGATTAGCTGCATCTGTTATTTAGACTGCTTTACTATGTAAGAAAATAAACTTTTCATTGACACAGATTGGATCCAAACACAAAGAGAGAAAGAAGAGGAAGAAAATAGTGAGAAACAATGGCAGAGGTTGGAGGGTTTTGATGGGGCTCCTGACAGAGCAGATGTCCCACATCTTAAGTACTGTTTTCAGTTCTGGGCCCCTCAATACATGAAAGACATTGAGGCACTGGTACATATCCAAAGAAGGACAACAAAGCTGATGAAGGATCTAAAACACAAGTTTTAAGAGGAGTGGCTGCAGGAACTGAGATTGTTCAGCCTGGAGATGCAGAGGCTCAGGAGAGACCTTAACAGTCTCTACAACCATTTGAAAGGAAATTACCTCTTCTCCCATGTAACTAGTAATAGGACCTGAAATAATTACTTTAACTTGCACCATGGAAGTTCAGGCTAGATATTAGGAAAATATCTCAATTCTCAAAAAGAGTGAGTTGCTATTGGAATATGTTGCCAGAGAAGTAGTGAAGTCATCATCTGCGGAGATGTTCAAGAAAAGAGTAGATGCCTCACTGAGTGACATGGAGTACTGAACGTGATGGTGGCAGGTTGATTGTTGGACTAGATGATCTTAGTGATTTTTTCCAACCTCAATGATTTTATGATTCTGTAGTTCTATGACTCTATGATCTATTAGCTGCTGGCCATTTACAAGAAAAGTCAAAGGTAGATTTTTGTAAACGCAAAAGAAAAGATTTGGATTTTTTGTAAGTGAAAAACATAGAATGTGATGTAATACAGCTGTAAGGCTAGAAGTCTAATTTGTAAATTCTTATTCTTATGCATAAATTGTTTTTATGTAGAATCCTAATTTCGGATAGAATATAAAAAGTTTACTGTTCTTCAGATTTTTACATCATTCATTTTTGTCTAATGTAAACTTCCATTTCACATATCCATAAATAAAAATGTATTTAAAATATTAGTTATTTTTTTATAGGTTATTATGATTTGGAACCAGTAAAGACATTATGAATGAATTTTGTTTCAAGTTCTAAGAGGAATTTGTATTTTTTTTAAATGCCGAGATTAAATTGAAATGCTGTCAATTATCAGTGAGGTTACTGCTTTCTACTTACTTTTTCACCTATCAGCTCTGAAAGAAACCACATACATATCTCTTTAAGACATCCTGATGGAGATATAAACATGGTGTTAATTGCTCAGTGGAATTGCTGGCTTTAATCTCGAAGTCCGATCCTTTGTGAATTCTGATTAGTACTGATATTTACTGAGTCTGTCAAAAACTTTCTATTATATCAAAGTCTATCTCAATTCTCCATGATAACTGCAAATTCATGTAAAATTTAGAGACTTTCTTACACTGATCAAAGCTATCATTTTTAATGGCCTAAGAAAACTACAGTGAGAATTAGACAAAGAAATTGTTAAGTAACTACAATTTTAAGACCTTAACATCATCAAAAAAATCTTAATTTCTGAAAAGAAAGAATGATACAAGCAAATAATATTTATGAAGAGATTAGGTCTTTCTCTGGCTTTTAATCATTGTCTAGCTTCCTACAATGCAAAACAATTTAATTTATGAGAGCACTGGAAAACCTGATGGATTCTTGGGACAGTTTTCATTTAAGAAATAGAACCAGTCTATTTGGCTACATACATTTGTACTTCATACTTTATTCATTTTGCTCTAAAACTCTGCCTTCTCTTTCATTAAAGAAATATGTGTGACACATTTGTGTATACTAATGAGAAATATCTGCATGCTTTTCATTCCTTGAATTTGTCCAGTTCTTTTATGGCTGTATGTGGGACTAGTGCAGTCATCCATTTGTTCCCAATGTTTAAGAGAATATTAGTCCTTTTGTATGCATGTGCCAGGAGGACATTCAAAGTATATAAAAGAATGCTCCAGAGTTAAAAATGAAGATCAAGATTTTTGCTGAAGCATACAATATATCACAATGCTAACAGAGTGTATAGAAAAGGAATTCATTCAGCTCAGCAGCATCAATTTGGTGCTTTAAAAATAGATCATATATATATTTTTCTGATGGACTCTTTAATTCTATGAGGCTCCAAACAGTAATTTTTCCTTAGTATTTCTTCCTGGTCGGCCAATATGCTTTAAAAATTAGGACAATCAGAACACTCAGGCGAAGGATGAAGTCTCTTTTTGAGTGGACACAGGTGAAATTTGAAAGACATGCAGCACAACTGCATAAGCCAGATGAACACTGGCACATGTGGGTTTACATCAAAAGTATGTGACCAGAACATAAAGAGACTGAGGTGATTCTTTCAGAGAATTACTGTCAAGTGCTATCATCATGCTGCGTCAATCTCCTATGATGATTATTTTTCTTTTTTTCCTCTCATGTCTCCAACGAATTTTTGATATTTCAAGTCTTACAAAAAATTAAGAAGATCTACTCCAGGTGGATGCAAAGGAAATTTAGATTTTGCATCCTGAGGATGTGGATTTTTTTTTTTTTTTTTAAGACACAGTGATTGTTCAATTCTTAGTCTTTTCCATCTTGAAAGCAGACAACATTATTAAATGATGAGAGATCAAAAAACTTTTGTATGGTTGGTAATCTGTACTACACATGACAAGAAACTAAAATGGTGTGTCTCCTGGAAGGCATATTTCTTTGGAGTCTAAATAACTGAATGGGCAATGTAAATGTCATCACTGACAGTTTGTCTGTATGTTTGTTTTGGCAAGAGAAAAATGCAGCTCAAGAAGAAGAATTAAATATAAGAATAAATACTAACTGCCTAAATAAAAATTTAAAAACTTCAGATAGAACTAGAGTGGCATTGGGTGACCCTGCATGTCATTAAACAAGCATTGAGGAGCAGGTAAAAAAAAACCATTATGAAGCAACAGTTTTTTCTGGATGAGACCTGGCTTTTTATGGCTTCATAAATTCATTGCAACTACTTTTTATTATAGAGAAAATTAACATTGAATTCAGAATAGTGAGAAATAGGTCTGAGTCTAATTTTTTTCAAGGGTGGCCAAGCAGAGATAGGATAAGCATTTGTTCAGTAGTGTTACTAGTGTTAACATATGGAAAATTAAAAAAAAAAAACAAAAAAAAAAAAAACAAAAAACAAAAAAACCCATATATTTCTGTCGATTCTATTAAAAAAGCAAGAAATAAACATCAGTTTTAAGTAGAATGCCCACTTTTAATGACAAATGAAGACCTTCTTCTGATTGTGAGGATGCTGCTGCGGTTTGAAGTCAAATAGTTAAGATAGTAGAAGAGTTCATACTGAGAATTTATACTGATAGTTTATATTAAATTAATATACGAGTAACATAATTTGAAAAATTCCTGATTTTTCTTTTTCCAAAAAATATTTTAGAGGACAAATTGTAGATCTTTTCGTCTACTGAATTATATTGAAAAAATCATCAAAGTACTCACTAGAAGATAACTTATTTGACTGCGGAAGATGCATTTTTTATTTAACCAGCTGTAGTATCTCTAAAGCTGCAGGTCCAAATAGCTCTCACAGCACACAGCTCTACCTCAGTGTTAGAAAACTTACAGAACTATCAATGGAGGAAGTCTCAGCTTGTGTTCTGTGGACTGGAGTATAAAAAGAGATTGTTATTTTTCTGCAGGGAAGAAAACATGCTTGGCTTCTTTCCAGAAGCCACTGAGGGACTTGGCTGCTTAAGGGAACTGGCAGGATGGACAAGCTTTTATATGTTTTTTGGAGCCATGTAAATCTGACTGAAACCTGAAGAATTCTTGAGAGCTGTAAAACTAAAGATCCTCAGTCTGAGGACTTCCTGAGTGCAAATTGTTACTAAACAGCATTCATAAAAGATGTGATTTTAATTACCATAGCTTTAAATCATTCTTTGTTGTTGAATCAAACACGATTGCACTGCCAGCTCAGAGATGCTAAATCTGCTGCACTATCTTAAACGTAATTCTGCATTTATCCTCCAAGTATATATTTTTTAAGAATTATGAAATTTTAAGAACTATTCTGTGAAAAGAAATACATCTGAAAATGCATTAATGAAAGATTTCAAAATATGTTCCATGGAGGGAAGTGGTGATATAAAAAGTCAGCGGGGAACAGCAACATTTGCATCTCTATTTGTTTATTTTTTTCTTGAAGCTCATTTTACTTGGATGAAGTATCTATGCTTAAATTGCTTTTTCCTCATTCACAGCCAACAAAAAGAAGATTCTCCAAGGCTGAAATTTTAACAAGTGTTAAAATTTCGATTGCATGCATTTGTTTGCTTGGAAATGTATGCATATTTGCAAAGCAATTAAGTAAGAGTTAGCAAAATACTCTAACACCTGCTTTTCCCTGCATTATACTTGGTGGCTCACATACTGCAATTCTTGTTTCCTAAAGCACTTCTTAAAAACACCTTTTCATCACAAAATAAAACTGAGCAAAAATCATTTGAGTACCTAAACTATCAGATATGCTTTTTATTATTTTTTTAATTATTATTTTATTATTTTGTTATTGACTATATAATTTTGGGTTATGAAAAGCAGCCAGATCATATTTCAAGTTTTTCTTTTTTTCTTTTTTCTTTGGGGGGTTGGAGGGATGGGGTTGGGGGAGAGGCGGGAGGAGAAAACAGTAACAAAACTTGCTTTATACTAAGCAAGCTTCTCTGCACAACCTGTTCCAGTGCCTCACCATACTCATAGTAGATTTTTTCCCTTATATCTAATCTAAGTATCTCCTTTAAATTGAAAATTAAATCATCCTTTTGCATCATTAATTTTCCAGGATAAGAGAAAGACTGGTATAGTCCTGTCTTGGGCCATGGAGTATTATAAGCCTCAATATTCTTACCATATTCTTATAAAGATTATGTCAGTAAGCTATATGTATTGTTAAAAATTATATCTATGCTAGAAAACTTTTGGTCAAGTTTGAAGAAATTGAGTCATTTCAATGTTTCAATTATAAAGAAAAGACATTTGACACTGACAGTGATATCCTTGGCTCATAAACCATCAAAAAGAAAAATGAAGCTTAAAAATGTTTAATTATTATGCATAGTTAATACATAAATCATATAGTTTCCAAATGGAAAACAATCACACAAAATATACACCAAGTACTCTGGCAAAACATTGTCATCTGTGTAGACCAACATGGCATACTCATTATTCATTTTGTAGAAGAGGTAAATATAGTGACAGAGAGGAGACTTAAGGAGGGGTAGTCCTAGACAGTAATGGCATATAGATTAGATGTTTTTACTGGTTTATGTGGAATTAAAAAAAATTAGATTTCTTACTATAATAGCTCATCTCCTTCACCCGTCCACTCCTGTCCTAGGGAATTTGTCCCTAGGGTGTTGTCAGGAAAGATAGTCTCTTTTGCTATTTGTAGAACTTTTGTCTGCTTCTATTTCCACCTCTTGATCACTTGGACTATGCATACATATGGCACAACTGGGAGATGAGCAAAAGTTGGAGGTATATCTACAGAACCTTGTATAAGCAAGTCTACAATTCTTTAGGATTACATTTCTTGAATATTTTTACTAAAGGCAGAATTGTAACTCAAAAATATCAAATCCCATACTTTTCTGTACAGAGATTGATGAACTTGTCAGTGCTAAACTGTTTTTGTCTGTCATTTGTTCTGGGGGAAATAAAAACAAAATAAACAAAATATACACAGAATAAATAACTAAGAAAATTTAAAAGTAGGGAAAAAAAAGAAAAGCATGCTTATGAATTCTCATGCTCTTTCAGTGGCAAACTAAGACACAGATAAATGTACTTGACAGCTTCAGAAAATTATAGGAAAATCTTGAAGTTATATTTTAGAAAATATATTATTAATATATATATATATATTGTTATATACATATTATATATATATATTTTCTACATATAGATAGAAAAATATAGGAAAACCTTAAGTCCAAAAATAGTTTAAATATGTAATTACCCCTATTCATTATTCTACATATTTATTCTACCTGCTTATCATCAACAATTTATGAAAATATTAAGATATAAAAATAGATTTAAATCATATAAAATTAATTTTAAAATGTCACAATAAATGATTATATTTTAGCATTTTTTTCACTGTGCAATAATAATAAAATAATAATAATAATAATAATAAGAAGAAGAAGAAGAAGAAGAAGTTGTGGTCTGTTGTTACTACCTTGGTTGTCATTTTAGGTATTTAAGAAGCATATTTGAAAATGCAATGTCATAGTCCTTTACTTATACATACAGAATATATTTTAAAACGGGTACTATTTCAAGGGTAAAATCTAAAAATACCTTTTATCCTCAAGATTCATAAAAGATACTAGGGCAGCATGAGTATAAATATTAAGCAACTACATTCATTCACTTTGATTTTCCACACATATGTACCTATGAGTTCAAAACTTCATTTACATTATTATTATTTTTTTTTCTTCCCCCACAGCTGCTCTATGCAATAAGGAAAATGAATGCTCTCTAATATTTTCAAAATTATGCTGTGCTGTTTCTTTTGGCTCCTAATTTTACTCAAGGCACAGTTCTCGAATGCCTCAGTTTATTACAAAGACAAACTTCAGTCAATGACAGATAACTTTTCATTCTAACACACCTATGATACTGATACATGTGCTTCAAAAAAATTCCATTTTGCACGTGAAATTAGTTTCTGTGTTACACCTATACAGTGTAATAGAAATAAACGCCAGTATGTGACTCAACTTAAACAAAGCTGAAAATTAAGGTATAAATGGCTAAAGTGATCAAGACTGTCAAGTTCTCCTGGGTCCTGTTAGACAGTGAAATAACTGGTGGATTATTATTTATCCCTGAATGTGAGTTTGGGGGATTTAATTAAAGATGTTATACTATATTTTTCAAAGCTTATTTGAGGCAGTAAATCAAAAACTGCATATAATATGCTGCTGTTAATGGAAAAATGGATAACCAGGCGCTTCAGAGATGTCCATCTTCTAAACTTTTTCATTTTACTGCTTTGAGATTTTTTTTTTTATTTATAGAAGTAAGAAAAACAGGTGATTTTAGAATGTCAGACTTTTCCCCCCAAAATGTATCTTTTCCTGAAAAATGCATCTTTTCTATCTATCATGAGTACATATTTGCTAACTAATCACTACTGTTACTGTAAAAAATAGAGTACTTAAATGTATCTTAAAAATAAAAAAGAATAAATCCTGTTAATAAACAGACAAAATGATTGAAAATAAGATCACAAAAAAAGCTTTTAGGAAAAAAATGCAAGTTTCTGTAAAACTTGAAGTGCTCAGTGTAGTGAATTCCTTCAAAATATTTGTAAAATATAAATCCAGTGCAGCTAGAGAACATCATTTCAAAATAATGTCAGACCTCACTTTTCATATGTATCATAATTAGTAAAAATGAGGTGGATGACTCTGCCTTTCTTGGCTTACCTGAACTTAGCAAGAAAGCAGATAAACCACTCATTGAAAAACATGATGATCTGATCTGAGTCTGGAAGATGTGAGTTTAACAATTGCTATATCAGGCAGGATGTTAGACAATCAAGAGAAATTAAATCAGTTTTCATATTAAGAAGAGTGTGGAGATTTATTTATTTATTTATTTATTTATTTCCATTGTGAGAGGTCTATAACTGTAAATAAAGGTAAAATATCCCAACATTCTTATATCTAGGGAAATAGTATCATACCAGTAGTTAAAAATAAATTAACTAATTAACAAAAACAAACAAACAAAAAAAGCCACTATATAAAAGTTCCTGTAAGACTGCTATGAAGGAGACTAGTTGGGCCAAGAAAATTTCTTGTGGAAAAAAATAGGTCAATTTGTCCTACAAGTTTTAAGGGGCTAAGTGAATAAAGACCTGCAAAATCTCTTCAGTTGAATCAGGCTTTACATATTTTACCATCTCCTGGACAATAGTCAAAACTGCTTTTCCCCCAGAGCAGGACTTTTAGTTCTGGGGTCATTGACCTTGTGGTAAAAAAAAGTGTTGGATTTTTGGATGAGACATTCGTACACGATCAATAATTTTTCTGCACCTTGAACAGGCTGTCTAGAGAAGTTTTGGATAACTTACCAAATGAAGTCCACAAAGTTGTATTGGACAGGGATTTGAGCTACTTAGTCTAGTAAAAGATGTCCCGTGGGATTAGACTATGTAGTCTGTTACGTTCCCTTCTAGCCCAAAACTTGCTATAATTCTATGACTCTATGACAATTTTTTACCAATAAGAAGGAACAGAATAAAATACAAGAGATCTATTCCATTTCTGCACACATTCTAAATCTTTATTTTTGGCTGCAAATAAATTGCTTTCTACTTTGATTTCTTAGTCCCTTTAAAAATCTTTGCATTTTTAAAAGCACAGAAGTGCTTTTATAAGTGCTTTCATTTCTAGGTTTCATAAGTTTTTAACCTACATAGAAATCATTCTTTTCCTATACTCTCTTTCTCTCTCTCTTTCTCTCTCTCTCTCTCAAAAAACAAACAAACAAACTAACTAACTAAAGGAAAACAAAGAAAAAATATAATAGAATGCCTACAATTTCTTGTTCATGCTAGAATAATAATAATAATAATAAAATGTTGAAAAGCTAATAAAAAAAGAAAAGAAAAGAAAAGAAAAGAAAAGAAAAGAAAAGAAAAGAAAAGAAAAGAAAAGAAAAGAAAAGAAAAGAAAAGAAAAGAAAAGAAAAGAAAAGAAAAGAAAAGAAAAGAAAAGAAAAGAAAAGAAAAGAAAAGAAAAGAAAAGAAAAGAAAAGAAAAAAGAAAAGAAAAGAAAAGAAAAGAAAATGCAAAGAAACAACACGAGGCCTCTGTCCCTCAAAACAACACAAACTTTCAATTAGGGATAAATTGAATTCTTACTATTTAAATTCTTACATGACTTACATGATTTACGTGAGGACCATAATTTTTGTTATACTGAAGACAAAGATTAGATGTACTCTATATAAGTACATTTTGTCTATGTCTGTGTATTGAAATAAAAGCTGCACTTCAATTATCACAGCAACTGGAATCTCACTACAACTTCAACTTTTACTATTTGATTGCCATTCCAAATCACAATTGATGTAATAGAAATCAACATCAACAAGAAAAATAGAACATTCTGTTTTGTCTAAAATACATAAAAACCTACTCAAAATGCCTGCTTAACATTATAAATACTTGCTGAAATAGGAAGACTAAGGGAAATTTGAAGCTAATGCCCATGTTACTTCACATAAACAACAAATACCCATCAAGTCCTCAGGGGGTTCCTGTGTAACCAATCTGACACCTGTAGTGTCTGCAAGCTAATGAGAGAACTAGGAGTGGGTAATGAGAATATTTCAGTATAAATCCAACTTCATCAGAGTCTGAGAAGGCAAAGCTCCTCTACCTTGTTCCCAGCTCTTCATGATGAAACCATGTATGTAGCAATTTAATTGTAATACTAATTATACTTTTCTATGATAGTTTAAACAACAAAAAAAGAATGATAAATTAAAATACGAAAACAGTGCTGGTGTTCCATAATGAGATCATTTAAGAATATCTATTTTTTTTGTCAGTCTGTTTTTAAGGTTTTTTTGCTGTTACCGATTTGTTTTGTTTTGTTTTTAATTTAGAATGTTAAAATTTGTTTTATGTTAACATTAGTTCAACTCACAGGAAGTTGTGGTTTTGTAATATGTGGTGTGTTTCCTTCTGCCTATGGAAGAATTTTGAGTTTAGTGTAGGTCTAAGGAGCAGAGGGACTAGAAACTTGTCAACTACTGTCCACAAGAAATAGTGCTGATAAATGCTAAATGAAGCAACATAGCACTGACTGCATTTCCTCCTGACACCAGGATTTGGTTGCTTGGATAAGTGTCAGCTTAGTGTAGGTGTCTAGCCTTGAGAAGAGGACTGAAAGAATCACTGCCAGAAAATTGCTTCAGGCCCCTGATTCCGTGGTCTTCTGCCTGGGAATTCTTTTCAAGCAGACAACTGTATTTGCTGTCAGCTAGAGGGAGATCATCTGCAACAGGTGTGCCCATGACTGGCCTTCTCCTTAATGAGCCAGAGCCTGATGAACTCCAAGCTGGAACTTGCATGTGTCTTGTCACAGTGGATATGGTCAGAAAGTTCCTGGTGACCCAAACCACTGCCACGGACCTGCATAGATGGCTTTGGACAGATGCGTGGGGGTTCTGCTCTTGCTACCTCACTGCTGTGTGTGTCTCCTGGCTCATCTTTCTGTGCAGAGCCATGCCTGCTATTGCTGTCCTTTGAAAGACAAAAACAAAAACAAAAACAAAAAACAAAAAACAAAAAACAAACAAAAACAAAAAATAAAAAAACCTAGCCAGCAAAACTGCTAAAGAAGTAAGATAAATAGAAGCAATCAGACTTTCTGAAATAAAATATGGTTTAGTTTAGACTAAGTACATAAAATTGATCTTTAATTTGTCTTTATACTGTCTCTAGTTTCTGTGTACCTTTAGAATAGATTAGTAACCAATTTAATTTTAGCAAGTTGTTTAGGCTCTTTTGTAGCCTGAAAAGAACATATTAACAGGCACCAAACCTTGTGATTTTCAAGGCCTGAATGGCTTCTACCACTGAGATTCATTCTGTCATTTGGAAAGTATTACAGCTCTGTTGGGATAACAGATTCTGATATCTGTAGGCTGGAGAAGTGGGTCCATGAAAACCTAATGAGGTTCTATAAGACCAAGTGCAAAGTGTTACACTTGGGCCAGGGCAATCACAGGTGCTTATACAAAATGGGGGAAGATCTCCTTGAGAGCAGTCCTTCGGAGAAGGACTTGGGGGTCCTGGTAGACAAGAACCTGGACATGAGCCAACAGTGTGTGCTTGCAGCCCAGAGGTCCAACTGTGTTCTGGACTTAAAAATATGGAGTGGACAGTAGGGAGTGGGAGATGATCATCCACCTCTACTCAGCTCTTGTGATGCCCCATCTGGTGTACTGCGTCCAGGGCTAGGGTCCCCAGTATAGAAAGAACATGGAGCTCTTGGAGTGGGCTCAGAGGAGGACCACAAATATGATCAGAGGGCTGGAGAACCTCTCCTATGAAGAAAGGTTGAGGGAAGTGGGCTTGTTTAGCTTCAAGAAGGGAAGGCTCCATGGAGACTTCATTGTGGCCTTCCAGTACTAAAAGGGAGCATATAAACAGGAGGGGATTATGTGGTTTATGTGCGTGGATAGTGATAGGACAAGGGCGAATGATCTTAAAGTGAGACAGGGGAGGCTTAGGTTAGATATTAGGAAGACATTTTTCACTCAGTGTGGTGACACACTGGAACATGTTGCCGAAGGAGGCTGTGGATGCTCCATCCCTGAAGGCACTCGAGGCCAGGCTGGATGTGGCTCTGGGCAGCATGGTCTAGTGATTGGTGGCCCTGCACACAGCAGGGGGGTTAAAACTGGATGACCACTGTGGCCCTTTTCAACCCAGACCATTCTATGATTCTATGATTCTATGATCTAGTGTGTACTATTTAACAAGGCTGATATTATGAGACACGTCTCCAAATGTGTTTTAGGCCTTCCACAAATTCTGCATGCTCTGAATTAGGTAGAATGAGCAATTGAAATAAATAAATAAATAAATAATCCTATATGAACAATAATAATAATATGAATAAATAAATAAATATCTGGTAGCTCCTGAAGAGAGCAAGCCCCTAAGTTTGTCCATTCACCTACTCAGGAATCTGTTGATTTAGCCTTGCAATGAAAGTAAAGAACAACAAAGACTCAGGATATTTTCAGCTACATTTTATATATCTTTCATGAATCAATATTCTGAATACTGCTAAAATGTCAATGAACTGAAACAAGGTTACCCAAAGACTAGGTAACATAATTATGAACGAGAAACTTTAATTCAGAATGAAACAAGAAAAGGGACAGAGAAGTTTAAGCATTCTATTATGTATGCACCTAGCAGGTTATTACATATGGAAGTTATATATAGGCTTCTGACTTACAACTCTACTAGGAACTGTGAAACGTGTAATGGGAATTGAGGATACATTAAGAGTAAAAATGAAAAGCAACTGAATGAACAGCAACAACAATAAATACAACAAACAAAAAAGAAAAAAACAAGAAAACAACAACAACAAACACACACACACACACACACACACACACACACACAAAGAAAAAAAAAAAAAGAAAAAAAAAAACATACTGAGAAAATCCTGTATGTTACCAAGGAAACATACTGTGTGTAGCCACTCTTCCACAACTGCTTTTTAATTATCTAACAAAATATCAAACATGCAGCAATGGAAAACAGAAAGTCTGAATAAAATTGTGGACTTTATATACAATCTTACCTTTTCTTTTACAACTAACATGAAATCAGTAACAATCTTACAGCTGATAAAAACAAGGCATTCTTGATGGAAAGAGGCATATAACAGAGACAAGTATTAGATCAGATAAAATTCCAAATTGATTATACATCTAACATTATTAGGCAGATGCCTGTGATCTTCTCATGAATCTCTATCATAGAAGAGTAAGATATTCTCTTTGTTCTGAAAATTTTATTGTTGTTATTCTGATAATTTTAAAAGGATTGCTTTGGTAAAAATCTACACTTTTTTTTTTTGTTTGTTTGTTTTCTTTTTTTAATGAGGAAAAGAATAATAATTAAATTTTGGTAAACTTGCAGAATAACTGTTTTTATTCTTCCCACTTTATTCCCCTATTACCAGCAGTCTCTAGTGGTTGCATTCGATCAGTAAGATATATTTATGAGGGAACATTTTTACAACATTAAAAGATTTTGTTATTTCTTTCAATAATAACATCAAAGTAAGGTAATTTACATCACTCAATACCAGCATAGCTGTAGGTTGTATCAGTAGCATTAAGATGGCAACTAGCTCCTCAAATTAATTATTTAAATGTCCACTATTCTCATTTCAGGTAGAACTCTCAGGAGAACTTAGCCCTTAGCAACTTAATGCCATTTCACTGAACATTCGGATGTCTCCATGGGAGTAAAGTAAAGGCAGACTTAAGCAGTTTTGCAAAGCCCACCTATAGCTTATTAGAAAATATTTTGCTGAAGCATACAGCAAAACCAAAGTACTGTGTAATAGAGAAATGGTTCACAGACTTTTCAACCCTAAGGAACTTTTCTAATCATCTTGTCTGAATTCCTACACACCACCAAAGAATTCAATTCATAACTTCCCAAATCAATCCCTTGTCTTCCAATTAAACTGTAGAAATTTCTTTTTTTTTTTACAACCCCTATAGCTAAAAGGCTAGTGTCTGAGGCACTCTGCCCAATTTCTTATTAAGCTGTCTCAAAGTACGATTTCCCTATATAGCCATTGATAAGAAAACAAGTTTAATGGAAGTATTTGTCAAATAAGCGTCTTAAAACAACAAATAAATGCAGAATTCTTTTCTGAACATTTCTGTATAAGCTTTCCATATAAGCTCCCTTTATTAATGGTAATCCTCCAAATTCAGAACAGCATAGACTTCTTAGAGAAAGTCAGAAGAGGGATGGAGTACCCCTTCTATGAAGAAAAGCTGAGAGAATTGGGGTGTTTAACCTGAAGACCTCTTTTTATACGCAATGGAAAAGTCATTCAACATTTAAAGGACACATATAGGAAAGGATGAAAGACTTTTCACCAGGACATGTAGTAATAAAACCATGGATTATGACTTCAAATTGATAAGCAGTAGTTTTAGTTTACGTATTAGAAGGCTTTTTTTTTTTTTTTTTTTTTTTTTACCCTAAATAGAGTTACACACTAAAACAGTCTGCCGGATGAAATTGTGGATGTCCTATTCATAGAAGTATTCAAAGCTAGGTTTAGATGGAATTTTGGGCAATCTGATATATTACAAAGAATCCTTGTTCCTGACAGGGGGATTTGGACTAGGTGATCTTTCAGGACACAGAATCACAAAGTATCTCAAACTGAAAAAGATTTATATGCATAATCGAGTCCAACTCCTGGCTCAACATTTCAGGTAAGGACTTCTTAAAAATTAAATCACGTTTATAAATATCTAAAGGGAGGTGGAAGGTGAATGAGGTAAGATTCTTTTCAGTGATGTGTAGCAATGGGACAAGGAGTAATGGCCTAAAATTTGTACACGGGATGTTTTGTACAAACATGTGGAATAAGTTCCTTACAGTGAGAATGACAGAGCATTGTAACAGGTTGCCCAGAGACGTTGTGGAGTCTCCTCCTACAGAGATATTCAAAACCCTTCTGGACATCTACCTGTGCAATCCATAGTAACTGCTTTAGCAGAGGTACCTGCTTTAGCAGGGGTTTGGGGTTTGATCTCCTGAGGTCCCTTCCAACCCCTGCAATTTTGTGATTTTGAGATTTAGGTTAGATGTTACAGGAAATACAATAAAATAATCTTACCACATATGATCCTTCATACAGTGACTAAAGGTCATTCTTAATCTTTTACTCTTACTGAGTAGATAGGTTAGTGATTACAAGTGATTTTTCTTCTTTTTTTGATTGTCTTAGAAAATCAGTTTGAACACATCACTCTGAGTTGAATGTGTACAAGAATTATTAGAAGTGACAACAGCGTTTTTTTTTTTTTTTTGAGACTGTTAATAAAACAGCTTTTTATTCTCTTGTTATTAATACTCAATACAGACAAAACATTTCTAAATTTTCTCCATGTGCCTTTATTCTTGAAAAAAAAAAAAAATACCCAAAACCAAAAAACAACTAAAGTAGGTGCTCCCTGAAGTGTGGCACTTCCCAGTTTTCCTACCAATCCATTTCTACCTGCTGCTATATTATCTCAGCTACTGGAAAAAGACAATATCATAGAAAGCAAATATAATTTCCAGAACATCGTTCTGGCAACAATACGGAGAACAACAAATTAAGTAAGAAATGTAATTTTTAAACATTTTCTCTTATTCCAGATAAAATTTAGCATTTCCTTGTTTAACTTTTTCAAAATACAATATGTTGATTATATTTGTAAATTTTGTCTAAATATTTCAAGATTTTTTAAAGAAAGTTGTCATATCTAATCTAAAATCAAAATGAAACCTAAACATGTGTTAAAACACTCAGCTGTATCTCCTAAAACTTATGATCAACAGTAGAGATCAGATGTACATTAAGAAACATCAGTACAGTGCCAAAGAGTATATGGATTTTACAACTACGGTGCTCTAAGTAAGACAAAATTTTCTTCTAAGAAAAGAAGAAATTAGATTGATTACTTCTGTTAATTGAAATGTCAAAATAAGCACAAGTAAAGATGTTCAAGACAATGAAGACCAAAAATCAGCCCAAAGATACAGTTTCAAAAGCATCAGTAGGAATTAATTTGTGCCTGCTGAAAAGAAAGAGATTTGTACATGATAGTGAGGAAGACTTTTCTTATTTTAAGTTTTCTTATTTGAAAGCAATAGTGAGGGAATGAAGAGAAGAAACAGCTAAAACAAATATTATTTTCACTGAGGGGGAAAAAAAATGTGTTTAGTTTATTAGGGAACTTGAGAGGGGAATAGAAAGAAAAATGTGAGAAACAATGTTACACTGCCAGCTGTTAGATTTTAGAAGACAAGGCAGAATGGTGAACAGGATTAGAGGAAAAAATAAACAGCTTATCATTTCACAAATCTTGTATACACTCCCAAGATGAAAGACGGGACATCCTGCTAGAGACTTCAAAGGTTTGCTGTAACTGAAAACAAAGCAGGAAATAAATCAGAGATTTAGAAATATCTAGAGAGTAATTAGCAAAGAAATCATTACTCATGATTCAAGAAAGAGATGCATGAGACAGAAAATCTAAAACAGCATTATTAATTTGAAAAGAGATAGGAGAGGAAGCAGCATTTCCCAGAATAAAAGAATATCTTGTTGCATATTCAGTATTCCAACTGGTACACATATAAATTGATAATTTCTGGGGGCCTAGTATAAGTGCAAATGAACGAAAGAACAACAGTCAAAATATGCCAACCCTATCAAAGAATTCAGTGAGACTGCAAAAGAGTGAGTAATTTCCAGAGAGATTCAGAGAAACAGTATAACCTTTGGTATGTTAAGTATCTTAATAATAATAATAATAACAACCTTCTGGTTTAGAGATTAAGTAAACAACATCATTAGCATTTACATTGTGGATGATCACAGACAAAAATCCACCTGTCATGGTTTTATGATTTTTGGTAATTGGTATTCCACATCACAGCATCATGTAGTGCACTGGGAGTTGAAGAATTAGTGCTCCAAGTTCAGGTACCTGTCCTGGAAGAGAAGAACTACTACGTTGCCCAGAAGACTATTCGCTGTGCTGTTATCATTTCTGCTCAGAAGGAACAGATATAAGGCCTTGGTAGGTCATCTTACATCCCTTTTTTTGGCTCTCCCTTGTCCCTGCTGCTCAACCTGACTATGCATCTCACCTGAGCGTTATGGAGAGGCCTTTCCATCTTTTGGACACTCTCTCTTATTATATTTGATTTATTAGCATCAATTCTAATTATACTGTATTATAGTGTGTTATCTTGCATTCTAATACCATATTTAGTAAATTAATTTGTTTCTCAAATTGTCAGATCTTTGCCACTGTTTTTAATAATTTTTGGGTCCCCTGTTTTCCCTTTCTGGAGGCAATGATCTGCAGATCCCTCTGCCCCACTAATGATGGAACTGGGCTGAATGAGCCCTTAAACCATTGACAACATGTCAAACCCCTCAAACTCAGACTGAGTAAAGGCAGAAACTTATTTAAAGGCATAGGAAATAGTTCCTTTTCTAATGTGGCCAAAAACATTTCTCAAATTATGTTCTGTTCATAAGTGTAAGTAGAAACTAAAAAGAAGTACAAAATCTTACCACTTAATTAAACCAAATAAAAATACAATTTCTCTGTAAACTCATCAGGAAATTCAGGAAAAAAAAAAAAAAAAAAAAAAAAAAAAAGGACAATTGGAAAAGAAGCTTTTTTTTTTTTTTTGTACATACTATGTGATTTCAACTTTTAAAAAGTTAGCAAAATAATATTTGCAATGAAATTAATTTAAGAAATCAGGGATATTTTCAGTGAAAATATCATTAATTTATGAAAATGGATGGACAATTTCTTAATAGTCATTAGTATATAGATAGAAACTGTGTTTTACTTTTATGAACTGTACTAAGACTACTAAGACATGAAACATTTATTTTTAAATACTCCAAAAATAGTAAAATAGTAAAATTGGAATATGTTTCTCAGAAAATCTCAAACAAAACTGAACTTTGACATCCCATCTGGATTCCAACGATTCAAAATTATGCTTATAACAAAAAATTCTGAATTTGAGTGATACAAATATTCCCAATAAGGTTATGGTTTAATGTTTTCTTAAATGTTCCCATTAACATATTAGTGTAACAGCTTCACTATCATCATTTAATTATTTTAAAAATTTTTAATGATGGTTACATAGTTGTTTGAGTTTTTATGCCTGTTGTGCATCAATTTATAAAGTACTATTCATTTTCAGTTTAATTGCAGAGGACAGAGGATTGATTATCAGTGGTGCATTTTCTTTTGTGATTGCGCATTTTTTTTTACTTTTAGATGCTATTAAACTTCTAAATGTTAATGTCATGTTAAATACCATCTGTAAATATCATTTACAGTTTTAGGTTATTAAATACTAACTTCAAGTAAATTATTTTTGTTTCAGAAAAGACTAGTAATTAAATAAGATTCTTTTATAGTAAGATGGAGGTTGTAAGTTTATAAAAGTGTATTTACAGGTTGTAAAATTTTCTGACACAGCCAGTTGACATTTGTAAAAATAAAGAAAGGTGGAAGAGTTTTAAAATGGAATCTTAACCTAAAGTGAAGCATAGTTTTGGCCAGGAATTCTTGTTATTAAATATAACTTCTATGTATTTGTCTTTATTAGAAGAAAACACACACATACATATACAAGCATAAACAAGCAAAAAACCCATATGACAACATCTCCAAGCAAAATTTTTAAATAACTAACAGCTTTTTATTGTGAGAGATTAGAATAAAAGCTATTGCAAGCTAAGAAGACTTACACAGTTCTGCAGCTCAAACTGTTAAACTTATATAGACTTACATGTGAACTTAACAGTTTAATCAAACATTTTGGTACAGCTACAGAGAGTGTTCTCCAGTCAATGTGGATCTATACATAGGAAGATGATTCACTGCATTTAATTCAGTTCTACTATGAGACTGCATCTTTATACGTAAGATTTTTTCTTTGTTTACCTTGGCATATAAAATAAAATATTGTGACAATTTTAACAGCAGTGGTGACTCAAGGATATGAAAGGAAGTACTAATAAACCAAGGAGATGTAGGACTTTATTGACATAATAAAAATAAAATAAAATAAAATAAAATAAAATAAAATAAAGTATTTATTTTTAAATATTTTCATTTTTAAAGAATTCTAAAAGAAGTAACTATTTAAATTTCACAAAGATGAAATTGCATTTGTTATATGGAATTGAGGTTTAGGAATGAATGCATTATATTAGATAAAACTTTCATATTATCCTTTTCATGTATCAATTCATCTATTAAGACTTTTCATAGAAAGTCTGAAAACACAACATTCAATCAGTGACTTTGTGGCAGAACTATAAATACCTGTGTAGTGAGAGGGAGAAGTGAGAGAGAGTATGTGCAGGAACCAAGGATTATGACACTTTTGCAGTCACCCACACCATCAGCATTTGTAAGTAAAATGCATGATGATAAAAAACGTATGAGGGGAACATATTATCTAAGTCTAGCATAAGCAGTGTAAATGCTTCATTACCATGTAAATTGTGCATGGTACATGACAGCAGAGAAAGGCAGTGGAGACAGACCATTTTAATTTTTATTGATAATATGATCACAGGTGTGCTTTTAATCATTTCACCACTTTAGATTTCTCATCAACTGTCACTAATAGTTTCATATGATGAGCACATTGCCCTTATGACATAACAAATAAACCTAGAGTTACTTATATTGCCTATTAGCTGGCAAACCTCCCTCTCTATTTTAAGAGTACAACATCATAAAGTCTTTTTTTTGTTGTACTATAGTTCACTCAGCCTCTCCATGATGTCCTGTGGCATGTGCCTTTTATAGAAAGTGTAGCTGATGTTACAAATGTACATGGAATTTTTTGAAAGAGTTCTCACAAGGAAGCAGTGCCTTCTAGGTGAAAATGGGATGGTGGACAAGAAGGAAATTCAGAATATAATGGCACCTCTAAGACTTAAAATGCTTTATTATGTAGGGACATATCATTAAACTAAAAACCAGGCCACCTGGCTTACAGATTTTTTTGTGTTTTAAATTTAAAAAATCTTAATTGAATGTGTTGTATGTAATGCTCCAACTTGGCTCTAAAACATTCAAATGTCTAAGGTGAAGTTAAGCCAATAATATGTAATTCAGGAAGAAGTATTCACAACAGTAAATAATCATCGTGCTTTTTGTGCTCATTAACATCTTCATCAGTGATGTTGACAGCGCGATCAAGCGCATCCTCAGCAAGTTTGCAGATGGCACCACACCAGACTGTATGGTACAGTCAACATGCCTAACAGGTGGAATACCATACAGAGAGAACTAGTCAGGCTCAAGTGATGGACCTGGAGAACCTCATGAAATTCAACAAATCCAAGTCTATGGTCTTGCATCAAGGTTGTGACAACATGCACTGTCATAAACTGGGAGTCAAAAGGATAGAACACAGTCCAGAAAAGGACTTGGGGTAATGGCTGGATGGCAAGCTGTACATGACCCAGCAATGTGCCATAGCAGCCCACAGAGAAAACTGTATCCTGGGCTACATGAAAAGAAGTGTAATCAGCAGGGCAAGGCAGGTGATCCTGATCAAATATTTGCACAGGTGAGACCTGCGAGCTGATAGAGCCCTTTCAGTGCCTAGAGAAGGGCTATAAGAAAGAAGAAGACAGACTCTTTAGCAGGGCCTGTGATAGGACAAGGGGAAATGGTTTCAAATTAAAACAGTGGAGATCTAGATTGGATATGTGGAAGAAGGTGGTTTTTTTGTTTTTTTTTTTTACAGTGACAGCTGTGAGGCACTGGAACAGGTTGCCTAGATGAGTGGTGGAAGCCTGTCCTTGGAAACATTCAAGGCCAGGTTATACCAGGCTCGGACCAACCTGATCTAGCTGTAGAAGTCCCCCACAATTCTATGATTCTATGATTTTGCAATTCTACTGACATGTAAAGGTCATCTAGTCCAACTCCCGTGCAATGAACAGGGACATCCACAGCTAGATCAGGTTGCTCAGGGCCTGATCCAGCCTGACCTGTAAAGATTCCAGAGATGGTGCATCAATCACATCTCCAGGCAACCAGTTTCAGTGCCTCACCTCCTTCACTGTAAAAGACTTTTCCTTGTATCTAACCTAAATCTTCGCTCCCAGAGCATGAAGCCTTATACTTCTGTCCTATCACCACAGACCCTGATAAAGAGTCTGTCCTCTTCTTTCCTGTAAATTCCCTTTAGATACTGAAAGGACGCTATCTGGTCACCTTGCAGCTTTCTTTTCTGCAGAATGAACAGCCCCAGAATTTTCAGCCTGTCCTCATAGGAGAAGTGTTCTGTCCCTTGGATCATTTTTGTGGCTCTCTTCTGGACACACTCCAACAGATCTATTTGTCTCTTGTACTGAGGACTTCACATCTGGAGACAGTCCTTCAGGTGAGACCTCACCAGAGCAGAATAAAGGAGCAGGATCACCCCTCCACCTGTGTAAGATATTATTCTCTTACATCATTGTCTCAAAGCTTGCTGGGGACGCAGATGGATGAGTCCAAGCAAGTCCTGGGAAAGGGATGAGAAATCTTTTGTCTGGAGAACACTGATGGACAAGTCCTGGGCAAGGATTGCAAAATCCTTTGTCTGAGGGACACAGATGGACAAGGCCAGGGGCAATGAGAGAGAGATAAGCCGCAGCTTAATGGCCGTGAAGCGATATTTATGTGGGCTTATCTTGAAGAAGATGGCTATCCCAGGAGGTGCTGCCCATGACTCTTACCCAGGAGCCCAGGAATGCCACGCTGACAGAAGGACAAAAAGGGGACCTACAGTCATGAGGTTGAGGTTTTCTGGCAACAGATTCCTCATGAAGAAGAAGAGGTTTCTGCTATGAGAAGCCTCACGACCTGCCTCTCTCCCTCCCAGACTTGCTCTCCTCTCTCTCCCTCCTGGACTTGCTCTGCACTCTACCAGCATGCTGAAGAACAAAGGTGTCTGCCATCAGATTCCTCACTACGGAATTCCTGCATGCTAACGGGCTCTCCTGGGCCTGCTACCTGAGTCCTCCTGGATTGGCTCTGTGACTTCTTCCTGCTGTCTGCTTGCTGCCCAAGGCCGGCCACGCTGCTGTTCTTGCCTCAGACCTTTGAGTGCAACAGGACCGCTGCTGGATCCTGGTGGTGCTATCCCTGCTTTACGCGATTCTTGCTCCTTTCCTATCTTTTCTATTGCCCTTCTTCCCTTCTCTGTCTCCCTGATTAGGATTTATAATAAACCGGTTGGACCAACATTTGAACGTTTGTTTCTTAATCTCACACCAGATATACAGATGTTAAAAGAACCTTGTCTCCCTCCTATAAATTGGAGCAAGACAACATGCTGGTCATTTTTCTTGTGATGAAGCCCAGAATATGGTTGGGTTTCTGGGCTGCAAGGGCACACTGCTGACTTATGTCCAGCTTCCCATCCACCCGTTCTCCCAAGTCCTTTTTGGCTGTGCTCAATCATTTAAACCCCCAGTTTGTACTGATAGTGGATGCTGCCTTGACTCAGGTGCAAGATCTTGCATTTGGATTTATTGAATCTTATGAGGTTCTCCTAGGCCCACTGCTCAAGCCTGTCTAGGTCCCTGTGGATGCAACCCATCCCTCTGGTGCATCAGCTGCATTCCACATCTTGATATCATCCACAAACTTGCTGAAAATGCTCTTGATCCTACTGTCAGTGTCATTAATAAAGTTATTAAAGAGATTCAGTCCTAGCACTGATCCCCTGGGGACACTACTCATCACTGGTCTCCGTCCAGACATTGAACCTTTGACCACTACTCTCGCCCCATCCAACCTGGTCTTGAACACCTCCAGGCATGGAGCATCCACAACCTCTCTGGGCAGCCTGTTCCACCACTCCCTTAGTAAGAAACTTACTCCTGACATCTCATCTAAATCTCCACAACTGTAGTTTAAAATCATTCCCTCTTCTCCTATCGCTATCTAGCCATGTAAAAACTTGATATCCTTCACATTTGCAAACTTTCTTTAAATACCGGAAGGCTGCAATGATGTCTCCCCACAGTCTTCTCTTTTCCAGTTCAAACAGGCCCAGTTTCTTCAGCCTCTCTCCACAGGAGAGTCCTCCAGCCCTCTGATAATCTCTGTGGCTCTCCTCAGGACCCTCTCCAAGAGCTCCATATCTTTCCTATAGTGGGGACACCAGACCTGGATGAAGTACTCTAGATAGGAATTCACAAGGGCAGAATAGAAAGGGACAGTCATCTCCCTCCCTGGCAGGCCATTTTTCTTCTGGTAGAGCCCAGGATACCATTAGCCTTCTGAACGCAAGAGCACACTGCTGGTTCTCGTTCAGTTTTTCATTCACCAGGATGCCCAGATCCTTCTCCACTGGGCTACTCTCAAGGAGTTCTTCTTCCAGTCTGCGTACATATCTGGGATTACTCCAACCCAGGTACAAAACCTTGCACTTTGCTATGTTGAACCGCATTAGGTTCAGACAGGACCATCATTGAAGTTTGATGAGGTCTCTTTGGATGGCATCCCTTCCTTCTAATGTGTCAACCGCAACACTCATCTAGATGTAACTAACAAACTCGCTGAGCGTGCTGAGCACTCAAACTCATCATTGGATGAAGATGTAGAAGAGCACCAGTGCCAAGACAGACCTCTGGGGGACACTGCTCATCACAGGCTTCCACCTGAACATAGTGCCATTCAACACAACCTTCCTTCTACAGCCTTCCAAACAAATCCTTACCCACTGAATATTCCACCTCTCAAATCCATCTCTCACCAATTTAGAGATAAGGATGTATTGGGGGATCATATCAAAGGGCTTGCACAAGTCCAGGTAGATTACATCAGTCAACTTTCCTTTGTCTACCAATAAACGTCACTCCATCATAGAAGGCCACAGGCATCCACTGATGAGTCCACCCATAAAATTAATTCCTTTCCAATGTGGAGAGAAGGATGTTGTAGGGTATTGTGTCAAGGACCATACTGAAATCTAGATAGATGACAACCATGGCTCTTCCCTTATTCATTGGCTCAATTACACCATAATAAAAGGCCACTATGTTGGTCAAGCACGATTTGCCCTTGGTAAAACCATGCTCGTTCTTCTGTATCACTTCCCTGTCTTCCATGTGCTCTAGCATAGCTTCCAGGAGGGTGTGGTCCACGATCTTTCTTGGCAGGTGAAACTGACAGGTTGGTAGTTCCCAGGGTCATCCTTTTTATCCTTCTTAAAAATTGGTGTGATACTACCTTTTTTTTCCAGTCACCAAGAACTTCATTTGATTGTCATGACTTTTCAAATACCATTGAAAGTGGCTTGGTGATTATATCAGCAAATTTCCTCAGGACTCTGGGATGTATCTCATCAGGATCCACTGACCTGTGGATGTTCAGGTTCCTCAGGTGGTCATGAATTTGACCACCTGAGGACATTGCTGCCCCAGTCCCCTCTTTCCAAACAAATTGTTTGAGGGCTGTGTGATGAGCAGTTAACAGAAGACAAAGGCAAAAAAAGTCATTAAGTACCTCAGCCTTCTCCTTATCTATTGTTAGCGGTTTGTCTGTGTCACCAGCTAAGGCAGGTGCACCTTCCTGGACTTTATCCTTCTGACTGAGGTACCTGTAGAAACCTTCCTTGTTCTTCTTGTCACTCCTTGCCAAGTTTAGTTAAAGATGGGACTTGGTTTTCCTGATCCCATCCCTACACAGTCTAGCAGATTTGTTATACTCTTCTCATTGTATCTGTCCCTGTTTCCACTGCCTATGCCTTTTCTTCTTGCTCTTCAGTTTGACCAACATATCCCAGTTCAGTCATTCTTGTCTCTTGCCTTCCTTCCCTAACTAGCTACACCAGGAAATGGTGATCTCTTGTGCCCTGAGGAAAACTCTCTTAAAGATCTGCCACCTCTGCTCTGCACTGTTGCCCATGAGGACAGTTTCCCAGAGTGCTTTGTTGACTAACTTCCTGAAGAGTTGGAAGTCAGCTTTCTTAAAATTTAATTGCTCTTTGACTGTCTCATATCATTCAGAGGTGTGAACTCAACCATAGCGTAGTCACTACAGGCTAGGCAGTCTCCAATCCTAATATCACCAATCAGCTCATTTGCATTGTGAACAGTGGGTTCAGTACTATATCCTCCCCGGTGGAGCTGCCTATTACTTGACTCAGGAAGTTAACCCCTGGATTGCCTACAGCTAGCCATGTTACTTTATTCAGTAGCTCGAAAGAAAAAAATTATTACGAAAAAGTTCAGATTTTTTTTTTCCAAAATGAAACTTAAAATTATGGTATATATGGATTGTTTAAAAACAAACACTACTAACAAATCTAAATTACTTATTTGGTCTGAGTCCACTGATGAGATCTGCTGAGTGAGCTTCTCCACTACACTGTATACATTTTAAATCAAAAGTGATTAGGGTCATTCTAAGGTTTATTTCCCATGAAAAAGTTTGTACTTTCACCGCTATCTTAAATAGTACTGCATAAGCACTTGTGATAACTTTAATACTAACATTTATAACAGCACACTATTCATCTTTTCATTAGTATGAGGATACCTTCCCAGTAATAATAAAAGGAAGTTTTGAAATAATTTTCTAACTGGGAGAGGAAGAGGGAGACAGAATGGAAGGGAACAGAAAGGAAGGGAAGGAAAAAGGAAAAAAAGAGATGCATTTTAGTGTTGCAGGGTATTGTCAAATTAAAATTTATTGGTGAGTTTGAGTATTGTTTTAGTGTGTGAATCAGGAGAAAAATTGATACAGATTATGTAGACGCCTCCAATTGATTTCTAATTGGAAGTGGATGTTTACTATATGAGTGACAATCAGAATAAAATAACTGAAGTTCTGTTGCATAGTAATAAGTATGATGATGTTTAGTTCAGCAATTTCACATTGGGGTCATTAAAATCTAAGTGAAATTTAGAGCTTAAGTTGGCAAAATGTGCCAATATGTTATGTGCTATTTCAAGTGCTCATTTATACTTTCATTTACGCCTTTTACTTTATTAATTTTTTTTCATCCTTGTTGTTGTTGTTTTTGGAAATACATGCCATTTACACACTAGCACAGTATGAATCCAGTGATTAGATATGACTGTCATCCTCCAAACTTAAAAAATTTGTAAGAAAAATAACTAGAATGAATATCTCTCCTTGTAGTTACATACAGTCCTCAGCAGCAGATATGACATCGGAGATAACATGCTAGCTTAATTTTTCCTTTCTTAAAATATTTTACATTAAACTGAGAGATATAAAACTGAGAACAGCAGATCTTGTAAAGCTCTGTTTCAGAATACCCGTATATTTTTGATGTACTGGAAATTATTTCCAATCAAAGAAGAATGAAAAGAAGAAATCTACTCTCTTCTTACTTGCTTGGCACAGGTGTGAACAAAACTATCAACATAGGAAATAGAACGGATAAAATCTCAACTTCCCTGAAGTAAATGGCAAGTCTCTATGTTTCTTTAAAAGGACAGGACATTTCTAAAATTATAATTAAAACCACATCTGCCAAAGTGTGAGAATACATTGAAGAATCTGCTTTCTCCTTTAGGATGAGATGAAGGCAGATTGAATGCAGATGGCAGTTAGGGTAGAATATCGAGCACTGCTACTTCGTGGCAAAGTCAGTAAGCTATAGAATGCAGAGTTCTTCCAATGAAAAACTGCATAACTTGTTTCTTCACTTGACATTGTCTCATAAATAAAAGATAAGATGAATTATATTTTGTAAACATGAGAGTCAAATAATCATTGATTGCTAATAAACTGGAATGAAAGCTGATTCATACAAGCCAGAAGTTTTACCGCTGCAATAAATATCTAGGAAGATACTGTATGTTAATATCAATTCTTATGCTGATTATTTGAATATTGATTTCTATTTGCATAGCTTTTTTTTTAGAAAGTGTTTGGAAAATATTTCTTCAACAGGTCAAAACAAATCAACCTATTAACAACTCACTTTTCTGCCATATCTCAAGTTCAAGACACTTTCAGTCAGTCATGATAAACCTCTCAGCCTGACAAATGCAGAAGACTGTAAGTTAAAAGTATTGCTATTAAAAATTTAGAAGTGTATTTTGACAGACATTTAAAACAAACATTACAGTAACACAGACAATCTTTGTCCTTTTTCTGTTACATTTTTTTTTTTTTTCTTTGTGAGGACAAGATCTTCATTTCATGAAGATATTTCTAGTGATATCAATAGAAGTCATGTAGTATTGTATAAAAACCATGGCATGAAAGGTAAGCCCTCTGGACTGAATCCCATTGTCTGAGCTGGTGGAGCATACTTTGCACACACATAATTGTTACAGCTGATCCATATTCTGTAATAATTACTGTCTCAGAATAAACGGGAACACGGTGCTCAGGGACATGATTTAGCAGAGGATTGTTACAGTAGTATGATTAGGTTGTGGTTGGATTTGATGATCTTTAAGGTCTTTTCCAATCTGAGCAATTCTATAATTCTATGATTATATGAGAACAATTGATGTACGTGGACATTCAGAACATAGATTGTCTTTCACACCATTGTTGTCACTCCTGAAATATACCACCCACCTCACCATGCTGATGACCACTGTTTTGTCCCCTTAAATATTCAGCAAGTGTGAATGAATATCAATTTTTTCCGCCTGGAGGAATTCAGTGACACACTTTAGCTTTATATACATTCTTCCATGTCAGATGCCATTTTGTCAGACTGCCCCTCTGCTGCCATCTGTTTCATGACAACAAAATTTAATGAAATATTGGTGGGAAGTTTCATCTCTTAATGCCACAGTACCAACATCCAACTCTGACCTAATGGTCTAACATAATAAAATAGGAGGCACTACTTTCAGGGTAGCCCTCCTATACAGATGGGTATCAACTGATCCATTACATATTTCCATCTTCATGATCTAAAAAACATTTGCAAAGTATAGTAAATAATATGCTGACATTAGTTACCTGTTTCCAGTCAGCTAGCTACCTGGAGTCTAGCAGTAAACAATCCCTCTGAGAGCTGGTGAGTGCTTTAGCAGTCAAGTAGCTTTAGTTTTCATTTTGCAGTAAGTTTGAAAGATTAATGTATGATGTAAGTGTTTTGAGTTGCCCACATATTAAATGGAGAAAAAATGTTCTCCTCTCCAAAAAAGATAAGTATCAACAAGGTGTCGTATCTATAGTGATTGTATTCTTTCATTATTATTGTTTCCTAGACAAGTTTTAATCATAGACCAAAACTACACTGCACTGGGTTCTGGGAAAACAGAATAAAACAGATGAAATCCTAAAAAAATGAGGAAAGCCTATTTACTGTACCACAAAGAGTTCACATTTTTTTTCATCTTTCACTAAAAAAGCTTGTTTAAATTTTTTAGATAGTTTTCAAAATGTTGGATCGAGCCACATACAAGGTCATTTTATATAAAAGAAAATAAACTTTAAATTTTTCAATAAAATACTGTAACATTCGTAACTATGTATTCACATCAGTATCTTTTAGAGTACTACACATTTTAATTTCCCCTTTCCGCTTTTAATGATGACAGCTCTTGTATTAAAAAACAAGAATTTTCCTGAATTCTCACTATGATCACATATTTCTTACACAGGAGACTCACATTTCATAACCTAAAACAAGATACAATGTTCCTGATTTTTTATCATTACACAGTGATACAGAGAATGGCTCAAACTCTTTCAAGACCAAAATATAAAAATCTGCAAGGAATTCAGATTACTGTAGGAAGAAGTGTAAGATATCTACTGTAAATGTAAGTGTTGGGATTTGTCTTTGTACAATAAAATTAACATATTTTATCAACATTTCTATTTTCACCTCCCAGCACAAGACCAAGATAAACGTTTTCTAAAACATATTGCAGTTTATGTATATTGTAGACTATACTATACATTTACAAAGAAAATATTTGAAATTTTGCTGATCCACGAATTAGGCAATGGTAAATAAAACAATTCTCTAGAAAACTCACTGGAAAATACATTTAATAAATGTTGTTCTATGCAAATAATAAACAAACAAATATATAATCTCCCCATGGCGGGGGCGATTGTCCAGCGATCCTGGTTATCTGAAGAGGTCCCAGAGGACTAGAGCTTGCTGATGTGACTTCCATCTACAAGAAAGTCTGTAAGGAAGATCCTGGAAACTACAGATCTGTCAGCCTGATCTCAATACCAGGGAAAGTTATGGAGTATATCATCTTGGGTGAGATCACACGGCATGTGCGTGGTGTCCAGGGGATCAGACTCAGCTAGCGCGGGTTCATGAAAGGCAGGCTGTGCTTGACCAATCTCATCTCCTTCTATGACTGGGTGACCAGCCTGGTAGATGAGGGAAATGCTGTCTACCTAGATTTCAGCAAAGCCTTTGACACAGTCTCTCACAGTATTCTTCCAGGGAAACTGGCTGCCTGTGGCCTGGACAGGTATACTCTTCTTTGGGTAAGGAACTGGCTAGAGAGCCTTGCCCACCGAGTAGTGGTTAATGGACCTAAGTCCAGCTGGTGACCTGTTTCAAGTGGTGTCCCCCAGAGGTTGGTACTGGGGCCCATCTTGTTTAATATCTTTACTGATGACCTATAGGAAGGGATTGAGTGTACCCTAGTAAGTTTGGAGACGACACCAAGTTGGGAGGTAGTGTTGATCTGCCTGAGCATAGGGAGGCCCTTCAGAGGGATCTGGATAAGCTAGATCGCTGGGCTGAAGTGAATGGCATGAGGTTCAACAAGGCCTAGAGTCGGGTCCTGCACTTTGGCCACAGTAACCCCATGCAGTGCTATAGGCTTAGGGCTGAGTGGCTGGATGACTGTGAAGAGGAAAAGGAGCTGGGGGTGTTGGTTGATGCTCAGCTGAACATGAGCTAACAGTGTGCCCAGGTGGCCAAGAGGGCCAATGGCATCGTGGTCTGCATTAGAAATAGTGTGGCCAGCAGAAGCAGGGAGGTAATCATCCCCCTGTACTCAACTCTGGTGAGGCCGCACCTTGAGTACTGTGTTCAGTTTTGGGCCCCTCACTATAAGAAAGACATTGAGACCCTGGAACATGTCCAGAGAAGGGCAATGAAACTGGTGAGGGGTCTGGAGCACAGATCTTATGAAGAGTGGCTGGGGGAGCTGGGATTGTTTAGTCTGTAGAAGAGGAGGCTCAGGAGAGACCTCATTGCACTTTACAACTTCCTGAAGGGAGACTGTGATGAGAAGGGGTTTGGCCTCTTCTCCCAAGCAACAAACAGGACCTGAGAAAATGATCACAAGTTGTACCAGTGGAGGTTTAGGTTAGACATAAGGAAGAACTTTTTCTCTCAGAGAGTGGTCAGGCACTGGAATGGCCTGCCCAGGGAGGTGGATCACTGTCCCTGGCAGTGTTCAAGAGGCATCTGGATGAGAAGCTACAAGATATTGTTTAGAGGCCTGTGGCAGCAATGGAAATGAGAGGACTGTTGGTCTAGATGATCTTGCAGGTCGTTTTCAACCTTGCAATTCTGTGATTCTATGATAAATGAATTAAAGTTTAGTAATTTCCAGGCAATTGCAATTTCAGTTTAACAATACAGTTAGCATCATTACCAGTAAGGTTAGCTGTAAGTGAGAAGACAATAAATGTAAGAGAGAATGTAAGGATCTAAATGTTATCAAAATGCCAGGAATCTAGGTAAAATAAGGTTTACAGGTTATATATGATATAATTATGATTTTCCCGTACACTATTTAAGTCTCTTATTCCTCATGTAGAAAGCCAAGAGAAATTAGATATATTAGGCAGGACGAAAGAATATCAGCGATAGACACTAAGATTTTGAAAGATTGACAGTTCTTGCAAGCATTTGTTCATGAATGGTCTTGGATTGTTTAAACATTTTCTAATGGAAGAAAGCAAGAGAGGAAACTAAGTGTGACTGCAGAAAAAAGAAGGGAAAAGTCTAGACAGAATTAAAGAATCATTTATGTTGGAAAAGACCTTCAAGATCATCACATTCAATAATGAACATGACTCATCAACAACCACAAGAAGTCTGTATGGAGAATGCTTATCTTTGACACTACTTTACAGAAAGATTTTAAGAATAATCATAGCTCAGACCTATAAATTGTTACCAGTCATTTCCAAACCCTGCAGTTCAATGATTGTTTGAGTAGCTGGCACATATCATTTTCATGTGCACACACATACATGTGCAGCATCTATGACAACTGTGATGTAATCGTCTGTCAGTATCTAAATGCATGTAGAAAGTAAACATTCAAACAGAGATGAGACAGAAAGACTTTCAGTGATTTTATTCACTGACAGCATTTGGGTTAGTTATGAAAGTGATTTTCTCATGTAGACCTGATCAGGTACATATGGTTAAAGAAAAAGAAAGCTCCAGGAAAGAAAAAGCCTCAATTAAGTGACAATCAATTGAACTTTTTGGGAATTCACAACTCCACAATGTATGTTTCATCCCGTCAAATAAAACTAAATTAAGTGCATAAATAGCTTGCTATGTAGATATCAACATTATCAATAAGCAACAGACTCCTAATTACAACTGACATTAAGATTTCTAGTGAAAGGTAAGAATAAAGAAATAATTGCAATCAGAAATCATGCTGAATACAAATAATTTTCAGTGGATTTTGAACAGTGTTAAGGAATACAGATAACATGTAAAAAACATTCAGCAAAATTTCACTGTCATTAAAAGACTGGAAAACTTGTTGTTTCAGTACATCTTCCTCTCCTTATTCCTCAACACTGTTTTCCCAAAGTGTGAAATTAAATTATTATTATTATTATTATTATTATTATTATTTAATTGCTGACTTTTTAGTTTGAAATTAGTACAGATTTATAACTACCAACAGCTTCAGGATCTCTAAAAGTGAAAACACGTTCTAAAAATTTATGAGATTTTTAATTATTATATTTTATTTCACACTGCCACATCATCACTTCTACTTCCATCCTGGAAGATCTCTTTTCTTGCAACTTTTTTGACTTATTTTTCATATAACAATTTCTGTATTCTCACTGTTGGTCATTTGTACTTCTGAAAGATCTTTCTCCATTCCAAAACAACATCCCTGTTTATTTCTTTATGTCCTCTTTGTAGCTGAAGTCCCCAGCCTCAATTCCCTTTGGTTTTTTATCCTCCTATCTTTTCTCCTTATACTCCACTCAGAAATCTACCTTTCCCTGCCCTTCTGATATTTCTCTGTCATTTTGATGTTGAAGGGGATACATGTGGTTTTATGGTGTATTCTGCAGCAGAAAAATATTATGAATATATGGATAAGATCTTCAAATTTCAGGACATGCAAAACTATTCTTGATTGCTAATTTTTGCTTGTCTTCATCCCGTTTTTGTTTGTTTATTTTTGTTGTTGTTGTTTTTTCCTTATCCTGGTCCTACCCTTGTTTAATGAATTCCCACTCTACCTCCTGTCAGACTCTGAACTTATTGTTGATTTTTTTTCTTTTGCTCTGTGATCCTCTGTCTTTTCCCTGCTCCATATAATGCTACACACTCTGATTTTCTCCATCCCATCAAATTATAATAAGTTTTGTTTTTTTTTTTTTCATTTTCTATATCTCAGAAATCACAAGACTGTCATCATATTCTGTTTTTCTCCATTATCTTTTATTTAGATTCCTTCTATCTTTCAACTTATCTTTCAATAGGATAGCAACTGAAGGTAACGAATGAGAGATTCTGATGGAAATTAACCATCAACAAATACAATAGGGAAAGGTTTCCTCTGTTTTCTTTTCTTGTTTGACAGCAGTATAGGAAGACTGCGTTAAGTACCTGACTTACTCTGATTTATATATATCTCAATGTCAATATGATACATGTATATGCCAACTATACAAATTCCTATGTGTCTTTTTTTTTTTTTTTTTCATTTCAAAATTATTACTGACTTGGTCCACAATTCTGATTCCATTTTTTTAAAGGAATATCTGCCAGATAAACTATTAAAGCTCTTGATTGCAATCAGCCGATCACAAGTTAAGAATTTACAATAATGTATAAGGAAATAGACCTTTTATTCAGAAGTTCCAAAGTGCATTTCAGAGAGGTGCAGAAGAAGCAGCAGAGCAGCAATTTTACTGCATGAAACTGAGAAGTCATAAACTGAAGAAGCAGAGTAAGAGACAGGCACCTAATAGGTAAAAATATGGATCAAAAGAAAACACAGAACTATTCATCTTCACTGTTCTTCAATCAGGAACATCTGGCATACTTAAGAACTCTCCTCGGGAACCTTACTTAAATTCTTAATCATGACTTTAATTAGATAAGAGCATGTAAATTCAGCTGCAATGAATAAATGATTATCTATTACAAGACTTATACAAATTACCAGAAAATATCATGGGATCATATTATGGATAGGATATAAATACCATAGGATCATACTTCATACTTCAACCCTTCATAGTGTTGGAAGGGACTATGAAGGTCACCTAATTCCAACCACTCTGCTGTGGCAGACTTGTCAGTACTAAATTAGGCTGCGCAGGGAGGTATCCATCATGGCCTTAAACACTTCCATGGAGCGGCGTATTCACAGTTTATCTGGGTAACATGTTCCTGAGCCTCATCAACTTCTCTGTAAATAATTTCTTCCTATTAGCTAATCTAAATCTCCTCTCTTTTAGTTTAAAACCATTCATTCTCGTACTATCACTATTTGCCTGCGTAAACTATATATTGCTTTAACATAATAATATTGCTATATACTATGCTATATTATCATTATATTACTATATAATTTTATAATACTTTATTATTGTTATGCATATATAATGCAGTAGAGGTATGTCATATTTTTGTATAGATAAAATTTTTGTAATTGAAGAACATACATATGTCTTGATGTGATCCAAAAGAAAAAAAAAACAACAAACAAAACACCTGAAAAATAATGGTGATAGAATAAAGCTAACAAATAAAACCAATCCAGAGAAATCAGAAAATACTGAAGAAAAATAACAAAAATATTATTAAAAAAAAAAAAAAAAAAAAAAGACTTGATCCCAGAATCTACTTGAAAAGAATGGAAAGAACAAGCTTAATTTTTATGGTTACTAACGTAAATACTGCTTACTTTAATTTGCCAAAATAACAATTTTGCAATCAAGTAGCAAACAATCAAATAACATAATTTATGTATATATTTAAGACTATATATATATATACTGATATACTGATATATATAATATTACTACTATTTGATATCCAACCGCAAAATTATGATTTAATTATTAATTTATAAATAAATTATTTATTGCATGTACTGTATAATATAAAAGCATTTCTATATGTATGTAGCACATTTATATATATACCTACAAATATAATACGTATGTAAGTGCTGTAGACCAAAGTACTGATAAAATCTATATTATAAAACAAACAAGCAAACAAACAAAAAGGTGGAGGCTTGGGGAATGAAAGCAAAGGAAAATACTCAGATGAATTATCCTTTATTTGTTCTTGATTTATAATAACATACTAAAAGTAATATGAAATATTTTTATGGTAGTAATGCTATAATCCTCTAACAAAGCAGCTTATAAAGAAAAGGGCCATTACATATTTACTGTACTAGATACAGTATTTAATACATTTGCTTTCAGGTAATCTATTTTACAAATCGGTTCTTGTTTCTGACTACAGCATAGATAATCTTCTGCTTTGCTTTCAGTAGTAAAAATGTGTCTTACTGATGGCTATTCTTCCCTAGTGATCCTAATAATTAACATAAAATTTGTTACATGGGTTTTGGATAATCTAGAAGCTTATGTGAAGGCTGATGGAAAATTCAAAGAAATCCATCATTCTGAATGCAAATTTGAGAAAATAAGTCAAAATCCAGTAATATTAAAGTTGAAATAAAAATTAATAAGGAATAATTAATTACTGCTCCCCTTAATTTCACACTAGCTTACATCTCTAACAACTTGCTATAAAAGGAAATGTTCTACTCATCTAGAAAATTATTTTGCTAAATATAAAAAATATCAATAGATTATCTTAGTGTTCAGTGAATTTGATATTTTTCACACTTTATTTTTTTTCAAAAAATATTGAGGAAAGTAAAGTGCAAATATTTAGCTCTACTTACTAAAATGCAATTGAGTCAATTCTGAGAACAATTTATTTTAAAGCAAAGCAAACTTAAAAAAAAAAAAAAAAGGAGTTTAAAAAAGTACAAAGGATGATATATTGAGATGTACAAGTCATGTTTGAATATAAGTGAATAATTATCACTTCAGAAAGTGTTTTCTATAACAGTAGTTCTACAAAGTATTTTATGCAATTATTGTTCTTCAAAACATGTTTTCAAAGTTGTTGTCATAGTCTAGGACATACGAAATGATAAATTACTATAGATCTGATTGTATTCTCCTTATATTGCTGCCTTAACAAATGGAAATCTAATGATCAATTCTCTGTATTGTGAAGTTTTACGGCATGAAATTACAATTCATGTCTTACTGAGAGAATGGGATGTGCATTCATATTAAAAACAACAATATAATTTGACAGTTTTTACTTAGTCACTTATTCAGTCCATGATAATGTAAATTACACATCATTATGCTTTAGGGTTCTGTTGCAAATAACACTGTATATGTCTAGAAAATGAGACAGATATTCTAGGACCTATTTCAGTCCTTAACATTCTTTTAAATACAATAATTTCTGGTTCAAGGAGTCTAATATTCCATGCATGTCAAACACATATCACTCAGTATCATGAATTTGGGTATGATCACACAAGTCATGTTGAGCCCCAAAATTCAGCTGATTAACATTTTTAAGCATACATTGCCCCTTGGAATTCTAGGGAAAGTGGTTTGATGCTGTTATTCATTGCCACTTTGACTACTGGCACTGTTAATAACACTATGAACTGGGAATTTTAAACCCCCAAACTTCTTAATAGATGCAGGAGAATATATTTCTATTCCAGGTAGCATTCAGCAGAAAAATACAGGACCAGAATTGATGAATTACAACGGCAAACACTTTCCATGCGAGAGAAGCAGAAAAGTGGTTTGAGGAAAATGCATTTTGGAGTTAGCTTATTGACAGTATATCTATCTTACATGCCTTGGAAGAGTTTTCCATCGCTAGTGATAAGTTTCTTGTATAATTCTGGACTCACTGATGACAAACTATCCTTGGCTGCATTAACTAGATTATAACAGCTATGATTATGTCACTCTACCATTCTACTAGCACTTCATAGAATCACAGAATGAAAAAAATTGTTTGGTGTATTTGGAGAACTATTCCAACTTTCTGCTTAGAGCAGCATTAGCTAGAACATGTTTCTGAGGACTATGTCCAGACTGACTTGAATATCTCTAAGAGTGGAGACTCCACAACTTCTCTGGGCAATCTGTTTAAGTTTTTATCACTTTCACTGGAAAAAATATTTTTCTTATATTAAGATGTAATTTTTAATCTTTCTCATTTTCTGCATTTCTACTATGCCTGCTACTTAGTATCACTGAGAACAGTCTGGTTCCATCTTTTCCACATAATGCTATCAGGAGTTTATACACATGGATATGTATTATGGATCAGACATTTATACATATGATCTCCTGAGAGACTTCTCTCTTCTAGTCTGAACACTTCAAGCCTTGTAGAATCAGAAAATCACGAAAGTTGGAAAAGACGTCCAAGACAATCCACTCCAACCATCCACATATCACCAACATTTCCCTACTAAAACATGTTGCTTAGTACAACATATAAACATTTCTCAAAAGATAGTGACCCAACTACCCCTTTGGGCAGCCCATTCCAGCAGCTAATCACTCTATTGGAGAATAAATTTTTCCCAATGTCCAATCTGAATCTCCCCTAGTGCAACATGAAGCCATTGCCTATAGTTCTATCGCTAGTTACACAGGAGACGAGGCTGACTCTCACCTCACCACAACCTCCCATCACATAGTTGTAGAGAGCGATAAGGTCTCCTGGATACTCTAGATGTTGTAGAGTATAGTGAAACCACTGCGAAAAGGAATTAAAGACAGAGTTCAAAGGCTTGGTCTTGTGAAACTACCCAGGCTTGGATAAAGACTAATTCTTGAACAAGAATTATTTCATAATCAAAGATTACTTCAATTTTAGCAGGGGGGAGGGGGGGGAAAGATTACTTACTCCCCACTTAATCTTTTATTTCATTTTCTGATAGACCGATTATGAAATAATTTGTTTAGCTTTGTTATTCAGAACTTTATTTTGTGACCTACATAACTTTCAAAGTGCAGTTATTGTTCTAGTTATTGTATCCGGCATTTTTCCACACAAAATGAAAAGAAGACTTCTAACAGAAGCAGTAAATTATTATTATGAATAAACTTTAGGAAAAAAAGTAGACCAGAGGTAGGGCATTTCTTTGGTCTGGAACACCACATAAGCAAGCGTATCTATTGCTTTACATGGGTTTTCAGTTGCTTATTCATTATTATTTGATGGATACAGGAACATCTGTTCTTTATGCAATTAAGTCAGCAAGCAGCTGTTGACCTCTGCTTTATGCTTTTCAGTGCTTTTGCAATTTGAGTTTTTGAAAGCAGTAAGACAGCATTTCAATGTATTACACAAGCTAATAAATTTTTATTTTTTTCCTCCATCTTTTGTACCATGAGTCAAATTTGTAGTTCTAGTATGGTGAAAACTATATACAGTACACTTGGTGCAACGAGGTGGGGCTTCAATGCTATTAACTGATGAATGGAGAATGCAATATTAAACCTTTGTTTAAAAATAAATAAATAAATAGACATATCTTTAAGGTGCATCTATCCATAATCTAGAATTCTGGGATCAGCAATGAAAGGCAAAACTGTGAAGAATTTTTTTTCTTTTTTTTCTATTGTGAAAACTGAAGATGGTGACACAGTTTCAGTAATCTGTAAGATATTTTGACTTATTAGCCTTTTCTAAATACCGGAAAAAAAGTAAAGTTTTCTAATTTCAGCGCAGATGAGGGATTTTTCCTATTGTGGTCAAAATGAAGTTTCATATTAAATACTTCAAGAAAAGTGCCATCCCTAAAAAAAGTATACAACTGAATTCACTAAGTAAATATTTTTACACGGTGACTGTTAAATAATTTGACTAGCCTAAATTATTCTTATTAGTTTTATTGTTGCATGCTTTCAGGTACAAAAATGACTAGCTACACATAATGATAAACAATGAAAGATTAAATGTAGTCACATTTACTAAATAAATGAAAATAGAACAATATATTCTTTTAAAAAGCATTTATCTCAAATGAATGTAGAAGAAAAAATAATATATTTTGCTTATGATCCAGTTTGGAAATGCTTATTACATATTTCCTTGCATTGGAACAGTCATTTCATAAGCATAACATCTAAAACACAGAGAAAAGGAAAACATGGAATAAACCAAACATATCAATTCATTGACAGTGTTTATAGTCAGTTTTGCATGTTGCAGCTTCTGCTAAGGATCAGCAAACTCAGTGAAGCGTTAAGATCTGATGAAACTGAAACAATTGCAGAAACTTGTACTCCAAGATGAGCAGGGGTTTGAAGGAAAATTATCTGTTTTCACGCAGAGAAATTTGCTAAAAGTATATTCAATTTCTAAAATTATCTTTTAATTAGAATATAGACCTTGTAAACAAAATGAGTAAGTCTAGGGGAAAAAAAAAAAAAAAAAGATATAATTTTAACTTTTCAATAAGATACCAAATAGAAATAGTTTTATAGTTGCATTAAGGCGGGGAAAAAAAAATAGAATAAAAACAAATCTGCTCTATCTGCTTGTTAATATCTGCATTGGCTTTTTCCTTTAGATTCTTTTTCTATATTACCAGTTTACAGTGGCATCCTGAACTGAAAATTTCCATGAAATCCATTTTGGGTAGGAAATTTCACTTCTCATCCACCAACACAGCAGCTTAGGTGTTTATTTCCCATGCCCCTCAGAGAACACTGCTAATGATTTTGCTGATTCCACATTTATTGGACCTTCCACATTTTGCATGCATTATGTTATTTTCCATGATCTTTTTTCCTCATCTTCTGACAAAATATATGTCACTCTTACAAAACATGTAATCTTCATTAGATGTACATGGAGATCCTAACAAAACTAAGTCTAGAAAATGCAATATACTGAAGGACAGGTAACGCAGGAAAAACATAGACACACCATTCAAACTTATAGAAATGAGGTTAGAAAAGCCAAAGCTCACCTGGAGGGCGACAGGTGAGGAATATGATGGGCAATAAAATAATTTCTACAGGTACATCAGAAGAAAAAGGAAGGCAAAAGAGAATGTGGGCCCAGTGCTCAATGAAATAAGGAACCTGGTGACAAAGGACACTGAAAAGACTGAGTCAAAGACTTCCAGTGAGGTGAACATTTCTCCTGACTTAGCACTGATGAGACACATTTGGTTGCCAGGTCCAATGATGTGCTGTTCGGGATAAGAGAGTCATGAATCTACTGGAATGAGTTCAGAAAAGGCCCATGAAAATGATGAAAGGACTGCAGTATCTATTATATGAGATGAGGTCTAGGACTGGCAGTGTTTAGCCTAAAGAAGTCTCATGAAACAACGTACTTGTGTGTATAAATATGCATATATGATGAGTAATAAAGAAAGTGGGGCCAGAAATTCCTAGTGATGTCCAGTAAGATGCAATGGGCACTAACAAAAATAGAAGAAATTCAGATAATATGAGAGCAAATTTTTATTAATGTAGTGGTTGGGTAGTACCCTGGAATGGGTTGGTCAGAGAGGTTGTGAAATTCCATCCCTGAAAGTATTTTAATCTGTCTGGACACAGACGTTAACAACCTGCTGTAGCTGATCCTGCATGAGTAGGATCGTACATGCCAACCAAGTTCAACCACACTGCAATTCTTCCAGGTAGCTCCACATATTCTGTAACAAATAATCAGAACAAAGCAAACACGGAGATTTCATCCTTGATAGCCAGTAAATTCTCTTCTATCGAATTATGTGATACCTAAATGTGTTCAGAAAAACTTAAGTATAACAATGACTTCAGTAAACAATGAATTAACGTTTGTAATTTCTAGAACTAGTTGGATAACTCAGAAATTCTGATAGAGAGGCATTTAATATTTTATGTATTGTTCATGCATGAACTGGAAACTACTTCAACTATAATCCCATTTTTTAAATGTTACTAAATGGATTGTACAGAAATGTCAAGTATAGAGAAAAAGCATTACAAATGAAAAGGAAATAGCAAAAAAATCTCCCCTTACAACCAACAGAAACAAGTTATTATTGACTTTTGATTCTTCCACCAACTCCAAGAAAGTAAAAGAATTTCAGTTATAGTCCCTCTTATGGTCTCTTTTTCAATTAGTAAGAAAGCAAAGAATAAAATTGCTTCTGGTCTGCTGCAGAATGCTTCTAGCCTTGTCACAGTGCCTTATTCTGTTTTTCACTGTATTGTAGCACTGCAGTATTACAATGTCCTACTTCCTCTAGTAGTTATTCTGTCTTTGATTGACTAACAGCATGCAAAATGACCTCTAGATAGAAAAAAAACTTTTTTAAAAACAAGATGTAATTCATTGCAATTTGTCACATGCAAAAAAAATTTCTTTTGGTTCTTATATTTTTCAAATCCTTTGCAGTGTTAAAGACATTATCTAAGTGTATTCATTGATAATATGATCTGTTGCCTGTTTTATCTATTTGTCTTGAAGTCCTAGTGGGAGAACAGTTTTTTTTTTTTCCTCAGAGAAAAAGATTGAGGAAGTGTGTTTACATGTCTGCATGTCTTCCTATCTCTGAAATAAGAACTGAAATATATCATTTCAGAAGTAAAAATACAACTAGAAATAACTTGTTTGTTATACAACCAACTATCTCTGATCATAGGTTTGATTTTCCTGTACAGCTCTGTTCAGTGACTTGACTAAAGAATTTTCTGAAGAGAAACAAAGAGGGCATAGGAGGGGGATTTTGGTGGGGCAGAGAAAGATTGTAGATAACAGAAAATGAGGGGAATTGTTGATACACCAGTGAGTCATGCTGCCAGCCAGATGAACCTTGACAAGCTGGAAAAACTGGCTGGCA